>JAJOOO010004499.1:0-38903 GCA_029582685.1 Solanum piurae | reverse complement strand
CTAATTGAATATAATTGTTGGTTAAAGTAAAGTCTAAACCATTTTCCTCGTGGGATCGACCCCAACCTATAAGTTGGGTTCTTTACTTGATAACGATCGCTTATGCTTCTTTAGGGAGGTGTAATTTGAGCGTATCAAATTTTGGCGCCACAGCACTAGGCATCGTAATAAATGAGGGAGCAACTGCTTCCACACAAAAGAGCAAGAAAACACCTTTTAAGGGAGGTAAAGGCAAGGGTAAAGCTCCCATAGCAGAGAGACCAGAGCAAAACTCTGACAGTGATAGGGAATCTTTTGATTCTCAGGCCTCACTCTCCGAGCCTGAGGATGACCAACCACTACAGACCCGGCAAGCAGAGATTCATGCAAGGGCTCATCAAGATCCGTCTAGGATCCCAATGTCTACCCCTCCTACTGCTGATACACTACCAGCTCCGACACAGACGGTGGTCCCAGCACCACTAGTTTAGGGTCCTTCTCCCCGGTTACTCAACTGGCTAAAGGCTAAGGGATTGAGGACCATCCTGGAAGAGAAAAAAATTGTCTATGGATGGTGTGGTGGACAGGTACATTTGGTGTGGGACACACTCTGGTTCCATAGGTTCGACATATTTACCAGGACCCATGGCCCATACATTCCCACATGGGTCAGAGAGTTCTACACCGCATATGGTGACTTTGTACCCTAAGGGAAGAAAAAGGCCAATGCCTTCAGACCAGTGAAGTCTGTGATGGTTCGGGGGAAGACAGTGAGATGTAGCAGCGATGATATTACTGTTGTAATTGGCAAGGCTACATGCTTTGAGCATGACTACCAGAGCATGATCACATCACAAACTCTGGATGACCTCAAGGGATGGCTAGCTCCCCACATTTGTGACACCATCTCGAGGTGGATTGAGGCTGGAGCCCCTATTGAGAAGAAGGACTTGAACATAGTAGCTCGGTATTGGTTTGGGTTCATCACTAGCTCCATTATGCCATCACAGAACAAGTCCATTCTCTTCCACCTAAAGGCGGCCTATCTCAGGTCTATCATCGCCAAGAAGTGGCTGAATCTGGGGTTAATTATAGAGTAGGAGATGGCCATGAGGGCCAAAGAATGTCAGACATCCCTTTCATTCCCAATGCTTACTATAGAGTTATGTCGGCGGGCAAGAGTTCCTCTTGACGAGAAGAGGGATGTAAAGGTTACACCAACTTCCTCCACCAACATCTGGCACATAGAGGCCGAGTACTCATGGGACGAGGCGGATAGGAGGAGAGCAGCTCCGGTGGACACATCCCTAGAGGTTGATGTTGATTTTATACCTGTAGAGGCAACTTTGCCTACTCCGGCCTTCGAGCCTTCAGGTACATCTACTTCCACTCCTTCCCAGGCCCCTGGTTCTACCACTGCCTCCCTGCCTTCTACTTCAGGTACCACTGCCTCGAGGACCCCGATCACTCAGGCCATGCTCCTCAAGATGGGGAACCTATCCCATTCTACCGATGTGTGGGCTTCTCGATTAGAGGTAGCGATGCCCTGGATGATTGAGCGAGCCATTTTAGATGCTTTGACACCCCTAGGACATACATTGATGCTCTCACGGTGAGATTAGGGACTTGTGAGAGAGGACACGGGTTACTACTGAGGTTACGGCTTTGAAATCTAAGGTATTCGAGTTGAGGAAGGATGTGTACCATCTTTAGTACACATACTTCACTTCACTGTTTGAGTCAACAGAGGTTCCTAATGTTCCAGATGTAGAGGTCCCGGCCAGTTCTGATATGCCTCCGGCTACCACTAAAGATGATACAATGGAGGATGTTGCTTCTAATTCTGAGGCTGAGACCGACAAGGAGTAGATAGAATGATATCTTTACCTCCCTGTGTGTCGTTTTTATTAATTTCTATTGTTTTAGTTGGCATTTGAGGACAACTTCTTTTGTTTTGTGGTTGGGGTGAGATATCTCCATACCTACCTCTTGTGATTACATTTTATTTGTGAATATTGGGTTTTGTGATTTATAAATGTGTTTGGATTTATTTTTTATCTTATCTTGTGGATGTTTGAGTTTGTGGCTCCTTGTTTTGAATTGAAATGGTTTTTGACCTATTTTGAAATTTTGAAATTTTGAAATTTTATACCACCTTTTTTGTGTGTGATTGTGGTGTTCTTGTGCGAATTTGAGTATTGGTTATTATCAATACTGATGACTTGAATAGTGCTCTTAATTGAACGAAATGAATGCACGACCACGATGAGGCCAAATGAAGTTGCATAGACAATGTGTGGCCTGTTTGCATCTCATTGTGACTAGTCGGTTATCGAATGAAGTCTCTTGTAATGAACATTGCACACTAGATAGAAAGTGTAGAGTCTCGTTTGATATTGGTGTGAATGCTTTGTGTGATGAGCCTACCTTGAATATTGTGTGTGATGACACCTAAATAATTTCCCGTTGGTCCGGTTGACTAAGTGATGCAAGCACTTGAAATGATCTTAGGCAACAATTTTAAAGAGTGAAACAATTTGACAATATACCTCTTTTGTGGCCAACCTTGTGAGATGTGTGAACCTTACTTGAATCCTCTTGAGCCTTATCCTTCTCTTGGAAGAAATTTGAACAATTGTGATCCCTTTTTATCCATTCACCCGTAACTCTCATAAAGTGTGGTTTCTTTGAATAGTGTACTTAGACCAAAAGTCTAAGTTGGGGGTGTGGTGAAAAGAGAAGGTAAATCAAGAAGTGTAAAAAATTCTCCTTTGAGCAATGGTCTTGAAAAATATGGAACCCCTTCTTATAAAAAAAGAGAAAAGAAAAAGAATGAAAAAGTTGTGAAATAAAGTAGTGAAAGTGTAAAAGAAATGGGGTATCAAGTAATCCATTTGAAAGTGAATAATGGGGTGAACTATGAGCATGATCAAAATGTTGAAGAAAAGGAAGAAAGTGATGTTCAGACCACATTTCATGAGGGTAGCAGCCACTGAGCCTAAATGACCATACCTTCACACTCATCCTCGTTACAAGCCTTGAAAAGACCTTGTGATCTTGCGTGAGTTGAAGAGAATGTTGACTGGAAAATAAGGGCAAACCTATGGATGAAGTCATGCATGTGTTCATCTTTGTGAGTATTAGAGTTGTATGTGATTTCGGAAGTATAAATTGTTGAAGAACTTGGTATGAATAGGGAATCATCTTTGTGTGAGGGCACTTGAGTACCTTTGTTGAGCTTGAACTTGCATTTGAAGCAAGTATTGTGAACTTGAGCATCTTTGATAATGGTAAGTCACATTTTGAATCTTTGAGTGCACAATTGGTCATTGCATGAGTAAGTTGAGTTTTGTTGTGTGCATTCATGTTGAGTCTTATGAAGCACTGTTTGAGACATCCTTTTTGAACTGTTGAACTTGAGTTTTACTTGAGGACAAGCAATGGGTGTTGATGAGTTTGAGATTTGGACTCATTTGGGGCTTTGTTTATATAGATTTATTGTCCTCAAATGCCTAATTTGTGCCATAAACTGATGTTAAATCCTTGATTTTCAGGTATATGGATTGAGGAACAAAGAAAGGACACTAACAGGAAAAATGGAACAAAACAAACTAAAGAAATGATGAAAGGCAAGCCTGGTGATCGTCAAGAGCACTTGGCGAATCGCCGAGTGGCTAGATGGACCGCCTAAATTTCCAGTGTGCCAACCTTGAGAAAAGAAACAAAGTCGGTGACAAAAAGGAGTCGTCGGTGAATCACCTAGTAGTTCCATGAAGCAAAGTTACATCGCCCAAAGTTACAGAATTCGACGATGCTGAATGCCAAGGCGGAAAGGCGATGGAAGAGGTCAAAGGGCGGCTCACCGAATGGTTCGGCGAGCCCAACTTACTTCGCCAAATGGCCATTCGTAGCTTATTTTTGGCGACTTTAAATTAGATTTTGAACATTTAGTTTAGGATCTTGATACATTTGGAAAAGATGATTTTAGCTTATATATTTATTCTTTATAGTTTTTTATAGTTTTGAAGAATTTGAGAAGTTCAATTTGGAGATTTTGGAAGTGGATTTCGAAGATTCGACAAATTGAAGCATTTTAAATGTTTGGTTGAATTCGGTAATTATTATTACCTTTTTTTAATGTTTGGTTGAATCCCCAATTCTTGGGGTGTGATCATGTGATTATGGGTTGAATTAGTTTATGGGTATTGTTAATTACTAGTTTAAATGCTATTTTGAAGTGAGTTTACTCATTAATTGTGGGTTAATTTATGAGTTGTAGTTGCAAATGCAATTCTACCTTTGTGTTCTTGGCCTTCTCAAGAGAGAGGTTTTAGAACTAAGATTAGTGATTGATGATTTGTGGGTATTGGGTTGAGCTGGGTTTAGCTCGAGAGAGTGAATCCAAAACTCAATCCCACATATTTAGCTCGAGAGAGTGAATGAATTAAGGTGTGGGTTGTTCTTCATTATCATGCTTGTTGATGTTAGAAAGAAATCACCTGATTTGGGGTAGTTGTTCGAGAGAAAACTATCTCCCTTATATTCTAGCCTACTCACTGATATTTATCTATTTACTAGTAGTTTCAATTACCCATATGTCTATATTTGCCTATAATCGATCACAACCTGATAATCCTTCTCTCTATTGTTGTTTCAAAGTTTTGTGACTGTTTGTAGTTGATAATTAAAACCAAAAACCCCATTTGACATTCGTTTCACCCCTTTACTTGATTAATGTATTTTTTTGATAATCTCTATTTTTATACAAGATTAGACCACGTTTGCACTTCCTATTTGAATTTGAAACACGTACCGCTCCTTGTGTGATTAGACCCCAACTCATTTAGTTGGGTTTTATACTGATTTACGATCGTTGACACCTGGAATTGGATGAGGTGTGCTTGAAACGTTAAAAATCAGTAGGCTGGATCATCTTCAATTACACTAATTATCTTTCGATCTCAAAACGTTTATGCATGGAATCTCATTTTAGTCTTATCTGCATCAATACAAAACAACCCAATACCTTACTCTATTCTCTCTTTCAATAATAGGCCAAACCGATTCGACCCATAACCTCTATTTTAAAGAAAGTTATAGACGTCAAACATAAATTTCTAGTATCGTTCTAATTTCGCACTCCAATCAATCTCTTTCGAGTATCGACCGAGTATCGAAAGCTAAGGTTAAGCGTGCACTCTTAACCCATAAATTTAAACATGGAAACTAGATTGAACCTATTTCATGAAATCAAGAATGGAAATAAGAAACTACAAAAGCAATAGAACAATTAATGAAGCACCTAAATAGCTTTAATTATTTCTAGTACGAAAGCCTCAATTTCATACAAGTCATTACACCTACATTTCTAGAAACTAGAAACAAGGAAAAGAAGAAAGGTAAAAGATATTACTAAAATAGAACACAATCTTCAAATCCATAACTGAAATGCGAGGCAACTTGCTTTCAATGTCTCAACCCCTAGATCAATAACACTAAGAAATGTACTTTTTAATGCGTTTTTCTCTCTACAATATGCTATCTCTCTAAATATTCTTGGATGATGAATAATTGCCCAACTCTAACCCTATTTTTTGAATTTGGGTCCAAAGATTAAGAATTTCTCATTCTGCCCCTATCTGAAAAGGCAAGCATCGCGAAACCGGTATGAGGTTTGCAAAAGCAAACTTTGCAAAAGTAAACTGAGGTTCGCTTAATCGACCCCCGCCTTTTTGGTCCAGTTCGAAAAATCAAACCTCACATTTTCACTTAAGCGGATGGTTGAACTGGTTGACTAGTTTGCTTAAGCGAACAGTTTCCGCATGTGTGATACCTGGGACTTGTTTTCTGCTAGGTTTTGCTCCTTTTCAGCTCCTATTCCACTTTTATTCGTCATTTTCATTCATGGTCATCAAAGTACCTGATAAAACAATATTCGAAGGATTATTAGCCTCTTTATCTACTTGAGTGCCAGCAAATCACTATAAAAGAGTTTCAAATGAGTGCAAATCCACCACTCAAGAATAAATCATGTATAAGTTCATGAAAAACCTCATTCCTAAATTCATAACTTCTCTAAAAATTCACGTGAATTAGGGTTCATAGTCAAAAATCAAGACCAATGCATGGATTCATATGAGATTAATTGAAATTATGTAATTGAGTCTAAAAATTCATAATAAGATCAAAATCAAGCAATTGAATATATACAAATTGAATCCATGAGGAATCACCAATTTTTGGAAATTTAATTGGAGAATTTTAGAATCCTTTGGGACACAATGGGTGAATGGTACCCATTGGTAAACTCACTACAAAACTTGATCTTGAATCCTTAAGCAAGATGGATAACAGATACTTGAACTTGAAGAACACTAGAATCCCTTGGGAGCCTTGGAGAGAATTGGAGAGGATTATTTTGGTTCTGATTCGGCAATTTGGGGAATGAATTTAGAATGAGTAGTTTTAGGAGTTAAAAATATTATGTATGGCTTAAAATTAGGGTCAAAATGACATAGCTTAGGCATTAACCACATAGGAAAAGACCCAAGTACCCTTAAGAAATAACCGATGAACCCAATCTAAGGAACCGACCTACGATCGGTAGGACTTTTTACGAACCCTACTGGTCAACGTAAACCAAGTACTGGAATCTTAATATCAACGAACTTCATCTTGACCTTACTACGGCCCATAGGACTTTCTATGGTCCGTACACCCAAATCATAGAACTCAACATTAATTTTAAAATTTCACGAACTCTAGAACTTTCTATGGGACCTTCCTACGGTCTGTAGCCCATTCAGAGGACCTTCCTAGTCAATCATGGGATGAGTTACTGGGGCTTTACTTCAAAAATTATCTTTCCCTCTTCCTACGAGACTAGTCTACAACCAATTGAATACTCTACGAGTCGTAAAGTGGTCTCGTAGACTAAACTAGTAGCCAATCTTTTGGCCTTTTTAAAAAAAAAATTGAGGTGTTATAGTGACTCACAAAAATTGGATAGTCACCTAATAAACTCGGGGATTGATAGTTAAAGAAAGACACATACTTCGATATTCAGGGGATCACGTCTTAATCTAGTTCTACAATCCACGATCTTCACACCAACAACAACTATAATGTGCCTTAGGGATTAGAAGAGTTAGTTGTTCGGTCAAACATATATGTGCCCCCCTCAATACCTGATTTATACCCCCACCAGAAAAACTCTGAGGAAGCTATCCTTGATTAATTTTTGGTCTATTGCATCAATGTCACGATCCAAGGTAGACCCTAGGCGTAATATGATGTATAGAACATCGAGAGGCCATACACAAGTTACTTAACATACATCATACAAGATAATATAAACAAAAGAGTTTAAAAGAGAGTGTTTCATACCAAAGAGCTTGTCAAAAGTGCAAGTCTAAACATAAGTTTTAAAGTCATCTATTACATCAAGGAAGTGATGGAGACGTAACGAATACATCACATAAAAAAATTGAAATGGAAATGACAAAAAAGCAATAAAAGAGTCTCGACCCTTGGAACATGAGAACTCACCAACCTTCAATGTCTATGAGGGTTCCCTAGCCACGAATATGGGAAATAGAAGCGTTGAATCCTACATTTGTCACTCCCCAAGGCTACCCCTGGACACGGACACAGGACCTAGGATCACGAATGACCCCAAGTTAACCCTACTAACAAAATCATAAGCATACTAAAGATAAACTGAAGCAATAAATACTGTGCGGAATCTACATCATATGAATCATCTAAAATGATGGGGAATACCCATATACTAAATCTGAATATAAGAAACTGAGAGTTGGAATACAAATGAAAAGTCAAACTCTAACACTAAAGTTGAAACTAACTATGTCTAAAATAAAGCCTCTACTGACTAGAAATGTTGGGACATGCCCCAGCTAGATCTAGAAAAACTGAAACTAAAGGTTAAAGCAAGAAAGAAAATCATGTCACTAGTCCTCAAAGAATGAGGACTCACCCCTGATGCTCCTGAACTCAAGATCAGGAACTGATCTATGCGTGGTCTGACAACTGAGGACCTGAACCTACATCACGAGAAGATGTAGCGCCGAGTATGCGTCAGTACTTGAAAGGTACTAAGCTTGTAGGATAGAATAAAGCAGAATAATAACATAACTAAACAAGCAATAAAGCAATGGTATAATCTAAACATGATAAGGATACTGAAAGTATTGTACATGACTAAATTGAATGCAATGACCAAGTTTATAACATCTGGAGAATAAATACAAAACTATACTGATAACATGGGCAATGCTATAGAATTTGACTGAACAATAAGGGAGCTACAAATAACCGACATAAAACCACATGAGCTAAATGTGGAGTCCGATGTATACGCCCCATCGAGAGGACCCAATATACCCTGCTAGAGGTAAAGAGGCATGTTGGCGTGATCACTAAAATGATACCCAGAGAGGGGACTTACAACCTATGGGGCACGTAGTTCTAGGAATTTAGGGTGACTGACCCTAGTCCACTCGGTATTAAACTTCCCATATGATTAAGTAATTTACACTTTATGACTGAAATGTTGAAATACTGGATATCTCAAAATACTGACATGCAAACTGAGAATGCAACATTACTATACTGATAATAATGCCTTCGAAACCTGAGGCATTTTAATATATAATTGAATTTACTAACCAAGCATGTGTAATTCATGAACTAAAAAACCTACATAGCTAGGGTTCTGAGTTTATGCATAAATCTTGGCAAAAATAATACTACAACATGATAATATGATTTGGATCTTTATAACAGCTAAAAACCCAACAATTCTAACATTCAAAAAACCTTAGGTTTAGATAATAGTAAGGGAATCAAGATTTTGACTGAAATCTAGGGACCTAATGGGTGAAAGGAACCCACTAGTGAAATCTCATATACTTGGCGATGAATTCCACATAGAAATCATTCAATTTTGGGGCAGGAACTAATGGAAACTCGTTGCGTTCTTGAACTAGGGTTGCTCGACCTCTTTCTCCTCTTACGCTCTAATTTTTATAAGTTTTGATAATTGATTTGACTTAGGTAAGTTCTAGTTATGTTTCTAGGCTAAAACTAATCAAAACCATGTAGTTTAGGGGTTAAATGACGTAGTTTAGGTGTCCAACGAGTAGGGGGAAATATCGAAATAACCCTACTTAAAAACATGGCGGGGCTGACCATGGCCACTTTCACAGACCATGAAAAGGACCACGGACTGTGGGACCGGTCGTGGTCCTTGGCCAGTAGCTACTGGTTCTGAGGGTCTTGTCCACGAGCCCTTACCATGGACCGTGTGGAGGACCACATACCGTAAAGGTCCCCGTCATACCCACTTGGGTTGAGGTCTGGTGGCTCAGGGAGGTCTACTAGTTGGCCTTCCCTAAGGCCACCACGGCCCGTCATCAGTACCACAGTTTGTGAAGGGTCCCGTGGTCTGATGATGGAGCTTGGTAGGGTCTTGCCTAACCTCCACAAGCACCACGTTGGCTCGTGAGGTGGTCCACGACCCGTGAAGGGCCTCGTGGTCCATCTCTGCTGGGAAGGGCTGAACAATTGAAGTCTACGGGCAGATCAGCGGACTGTGGACCCTATCACGGTCTGTGAACCCTGTCGTGGAGCACTGGTTCAGGTGACTTTCTGCAATATTTTGTATGTCTGGTTTTCGAGGTGTTACAATATCTCCCCCTTGGGAATATTCATCCTTCAATAAAGGCTAAACTAGCTTAAATAGCAGGAAAGCGCTACAAACCCTACCACTAAGTTTCTGGAAACTGATTTCTGACTGAACTAAGTTCCAAGAACTTGCAAATATGCTGAAAATACAAGTACAAACTGAAAGAACATGATACTAAGACTAAATTTACGCATGAATGACCGAAAAACTGAAGAGGAACTATTACCTCAAGCTGGAATGGAACAAAAAGGAAAGAGGTAAGGATACTTGACCTTCATGGCTGCTTGTGCTTCCCAAGTAGCTCCCTCTACAGACTGACTCCTCCATAAAACCTTGGCTGAAGCGACTTCTTTGTTTCTCAACCTTCGAACCTGATGATCAAGAATCTCAACTGGTACCTCTTCATAAGTGAGACTATCCTTCAAAACCACACTTTCTAAAGGTACTACAGATACTGGGTCACCCACACACTTCTTCAATAATGAAATGTGGAAAACCGGATGCACTGCTGCTAGTTCTGCTGGCAACTCTAACTCATAAGCCACTTTACCAACCATTTTCAAGATCTTGTAAGGGTCTACATATCTAGGACTGAGCTTCCCTTTTTTGCCAAATCTCATAACCTCTTTCATAGGCAACACTTTTAGGAAAACCCAATCATCAACTTGGAACTCTAGTTCCCTTCTCCTTACATCTACATAGGACTTCTGGCGACTCTGGGCTGTCTTAAGTCTATCTCTACTGAGTTGCACTTTCTCCATAGCATCATGAACTGAATCTGGACATATCAACGCTTTTTCACCCACTTCAACCCAACCAACTGGAGATCTACATCTACGCCCATACAATGCCTCATAAGGGGCCATCTGAATGCTGGAATGGTAACTATTATTGTAGACAAACTCTATAAGAGAAAGGTGATCATCCCAACTATCATTGAAATCACAAGCTCTCAACATGTCCTCTAAAGTCTGAATGGTACGCTCTGCCTGGCCATCTGTCTGCGGATGAAATATTGTGCTAAGATTAACCTCACTACCAAGACCCTTTTGAAATGACTTCCAGAAATGAGAGGTAAACTGAGGACCTCTATCTGAGATAACAGATAAAGGAACCCTATGCAACCTAACTATCTTATTAATGTAAATATTGGCGTAGTCCTTCACCGAATATGTAGTCTTAACTGCCAAAAAGCGCGTTGATTTAGTAACTCTACCAACAATAACCCAAATGGAGTCATGTTGTCTACGAGTACGAGGTAAACGTGCGATGAATTCCATGTTGATCACTTCCCACTCCCAAGTAGGAATGTTGATCTCTAGAGTCATACCTCCTGGTTTCTGATGTTCTACCTTGACTTGCTGACAATTGGGGTTCTTAGCCACAAAATCCACTATGTCCCTTTTCATACCATTCTACCAAAAGACTTCCCGCAGGTCACGGTACATCTTAGTAGTGCCTGGATGAATAGAATATCTGGAGTTATGGGCTTCAGCAAGAATTTGTTGTCTCAACTCACCCACCTTATGAACATATAATCGACCCTGATAGTGAAGTACATCATCTCCCCCTTGGGAGAAAACCTCAACTCTCTATTGATGTACTGCACCCTTTAGTTGAAGCAATATCGGATCATTGTCTTGTTTTTCCTTAACCTCCACTACCAATGAAGATTCTGACCCATTCTAAACTGTTAAACCACCATCTGATATGCTCATAAGATGAAATCCTAATCGAGCAAGTATGTGAACAACCCTTGATAGTTCCTTTCTTTCTTCCTCAACATGTGCTACATTACCCATAGATAGCCTAATAAGAGCATTTGCTACTACGTTAGCCTTACCAGGATAGTAATGCACACTCATATCATAATCTTTGAGAAACTCTAGCAATCTCCTTTGGCGAAGATTCAACTATTTCTGGGTGAACACATACTGAAGGCTCTTGTGGTCTGTGAACACATCTACATGTACAAGTAATGTCTCCAAATCTTAAGTGCAAACACTACTGCTTCTAGCTCGAGGTCATGAGTCAGATAGTTTTTCTCATGCACCTTAAGTTTTCTAGACGCATAAGCTATAACCTTACCTCGCTACATTAACACACAACCTAGGCCGACTCTGGAAGCATCACAATAGATTACATGACCGTCTGAACCCTCTGGTAGAGTCAAAACGGGAGTTGTAATCAACCTAGTTTTAAGTTATGCGAAGCTCTTCTCACAATCATCTGACCACTTAAACTTGACCTTCTTCTGCGTCAACTTAGTTATTGGAGAGGCCATAGAGGAATATCATTCCACGAACCTTCTTTAGTAACCAGCCAAACCCAAGACAGTTCTGATATCTGTAGGAGAGGTAGGTCTGGGCCACTGTTTCACTGCTTCTATTTTCTGAGAATCCATTCAGATCCCTTTGCTAGACACAATATGACCAAGGAAATCAACGGATTGCAACCAAAACTCACATTTGCTAAACTAAGCGAATAACTGGCGATATTTGAGAGTTTGTGGAACAACCCTCAAATGATTCACATGTTCTTCCTCATTCCTATAGTAAATGAGGATATCATTAATAAACACGATAACGAACAAGTCCAAATATTGCTTGAACACTCTGTTCATCAAATCCATGAAAGTTGTAGGAGCATTGGTTAGTCCAAATGACATAACTACAAATTCATAATGACCATACCGAGTTCTGAAGGTTGTCTTCAGAATGTCACTATCTCTGACTCTGAGTTGATGATAACCGGATCTGAGGTCTATCTTTGAGAAATGACTAGCACCTTGAAGTTGGTCAAACAAGTCATCAATCTTGGGGATGGGATACTTATTCTTGATTGTGACCTTGTTCAACTGCCTATAGTCAATGTACATTCTGAGAGAACCATTTTTCTTCTTCACGAACAACACTTGTGCACCCTATGGGGAAATACTAGGTCTGATGAAGCCATTATCTAGAAGGTCTTTCAACAACTCTTTCAATTCCTTAAGCTCTGTTGGAGCCATTCTGTAAGGAGGAATAGAGATAGGATGTGTATCTGGAAGGAGATCAATTCCAAAGTCGATTTCCCTTTTGGGAGGAACTTTGGGAAGATTTTCTGGAAACACTTCTGGGAACTCATTGACTACTGGGAACTCATTGACTACTGGAACTGACTCAGGAGTTGGGGTTTCGGAGCTTGAATCCTTAACCCAAACTATATGATAGTGATACCCCTTAGAAATCATTTTTCTAACCTTAAGGTAAGAAATGAATCGACCCATAGGCGTTAAGCTACTACCCTTTCATTCTAAGATTGGTTCGTCAGGAAACTGAAAACAAACAATCCTAGTTCTACAATCGACTGAAGCATAATAGGAATGTAACCAATCCATGCCTAGAATGACATCGAAGTCTACCATTTCTAACTCTACAAGATCTGTTGAGGTGACTTTCTGAGAGACTCTGACAGGGCAATTTTTGTATACCCGTATAGCTATAACTTGGTCACCGATTGGAGTAGAGACTAAGAAGGGTTCTAAGAGAGTTTCTGGACTAATATCGAATTTGACCATTATATAAGGAGTTACAAAGGAGAGAGCATCCTCTGGATCTAACAAAGCATAAACATCTAAGTCAAATACTCATAAAGTACCAGTGACTACATCAGGAGAGTCTTACTGATCCTGGAGATCCTAAAGAGCATACAGCTTGTCTTGGCGCTGGCCGCCACTTGTACCAGATGAGTTACCCTGCTAAGTCGGGAAACTTGCTAGTGCTGCCGAAGTTGTGGATTGAGCTCTACCATTGTTACCTCATTGACCCTGCTTAGAAGGACAATCCTTCAACCTGTGACCATACTGACCACATCCAAAGCATCATTCCTTTCCTGCAAAGCACTCGCCCGGATGGTTCTTACCACACTTTGGACAAGTTAGGTAGGTTCTGGTGCCTGAAACACTACCTTCAGTCTTAGAGCCTGATGCCCTACCTTTATGATCATTTCAAAACTTTGAGGATGGAACACTAGTTGACGAAGGTGCTAGAGCTGAAGACTTCTGCTGAACTGCGAGCGATTTCCACCACCCGATTTCTGTTGAGAATAGTCATAGTTGTCTGTCCTAGATTTCTTATTCACCTTGTCCTGTTCCCTAAGCTTATCAACCTCAACCTGGTGAGCACGAGTCATGAGCCTAGATATGTTCATATCTTCAAGTAACATTGCATTCCTACACTCTATTTTCATAAGATCGGATACCCCATACATGAACTTGTTCATTTGAGCCCCGGAATCAGCAACCGTGTGAGGAGCATACCTAGAGAGTTGGGTGAACTTGAGTCCATACTCTTGGACCGTCATAGAACCCTGCCTCAAATTCATAAACTCCTAAGCTTTTGCCTCTCTTAACTCTTTTGGGAAGAACCTGTCCAGAAAGGTCTCACTAAAGATTCCCAAGTGATAGGAGCTGCATATGTACCCATGTTCTCCTTCCACTAAGTATACCAGATATAAGCTACATCCTTAAGCTGGTAAGATGCCAACTCAACCCGATCATTTCCAGTTACCTGTATCACTCCAAAGGTCTACTTGAACTCATCAATGAAGCTTTGGGGATCCTCACCAATCTGCGATCCTAAGAACTCAGGCGGATTCATCCTAACAAAATCATGAATTCCAGCTGTAGCTGACCCAACATTAGCAATTGCTGGAATTGGAACCTTCTAATTATTCTGGTTGGTCACACTCTGAGCCAACAACTGGATAGTGTTCCAGAATTCAGCATTCAAAACTTCCTGATTTGGGACTGGAGGAGCTGTGTTTGCATTCCTGGAATTCACATTCCTTCCATAAGCTCTATGAGGAGGCATGATATGAAAGTGCATACCGAAGGATTAGCACGAGGAATAAGATTATACCTTACGCACGATAAGAGTAACAAAGAAATTGAAGTTTTCCTAAAACACTTTGTAGCCTCATTCTCATTAGATGTGGTGCACTTCACACCTATGAAAAGACTCTACTTACTGCGGCTTTTCAAACATCCTAAGACTCCTAAAACTAGTGCTCTGATACCAAGTTTTTCACGCCCCGAGGCTACCCCTGGATGTGGACACGTGACCTAGGATCACGAGTGACCCCAAACTAACATTGCTGGCATAATCATAAGCATACTAAAGATAAACTGAAGTAATAAATATTGTGCGGAAGCTAAATCATATGAATAATCTGAAATGATGGGGAATACCCATATACTAAATATGAATATAAGAAACTGAGAGTTTGAATACAAATGAAAAGTCAAACTCTAACACTAAATCTGAAACTAACTATGTCTGAAATAAAGCCTCTACTGACTAGAAATGTTGGTACATGCCCCCAGCTAGATCTAGCAAAACTGAAACTAAAGCTAAAAGCAAGAAAGAAAATCATGTCACTAGTCCTCGAAGAATGAGGACTAACCCCCGATGCTGCGGAACTGAATATCGGGAACTGATCTATGTGTGATCTTACTATTGAGGACCTGAACCTACATCATGAGAAGATGTAGTGCTGAGTATGCGCCAGTACTTGAAAGGTACCGAGAATGTAGGATAGAATAATGCTGAATAATAACATAACTGAACAAGGAATAAAGCAATGGTATACTCTGAACATGATAAGGATACTGAAAGTACTGTACATGACTAAATTGAATCCAATGACCAAGTTTATAACATGCTGAGACTGAATACTGAATTATACTGATAACATGGTCAATGCAACAAAATCTGACTGAACAGTAAGGGAGCTACTAATAACCGACATAAAACCACATGAGCTAAATGTGGAGTCCAATGTATACGCTCCATCGAGAGGACCCAATATACCCTTCCAAAGGTATAGAGGTATGCTGGCATGATCACTAAAATGATGCCCACAGAGGGGACTTACAACCTACGGGGTACGTAATTCTGGGACTTGAGGGTGACTGACCCTAGTCCACTCGGTATTAAGCTTCCCATATGATTAAGTAATTAACATTTTATGACTGAAATGCTGAAATATTGGATAGCTCAAAATACTGACATGCAAATTGAGAATGCAACATTAATATACTGATAATAATGCATTCAAAAACTAAGGCATGTTAATATATAATTGAATTTTCTGACCTAGCATGTGTAATTCATGAACTAAAAGAACTACATAGCTACGGTTCTGAGTTTATTCATAAATCTGGGAAAAAACAATACTACAACATGATAATATGATTTGGATCCTTCTAACAGCTAAAAACCCAACAATTCTAACATTCAAGAAACCCTAGGTCTATATAATTGTAAGGGAATCAAGATTCTGACTGAAATCTAGGGACCTAATGGGTGAGAGGAACCCACTAGTGAAATCCCCCATACCTGGGGATGAATTCCACAGTGAAATCTTTTGATTTTGGGGTTGGAACTGATGGAAACTTGTTGCGTTCTTAAACTAGGATTGCTCGACCTCTTTCTCCTCTTACACTCTAATTTTTCTAAGTTTTGATGATTGATCTGACTTAGGTAAGTTCTAGTTATGTTTCTAGGCTAAAACTGATCAAAACGACATAATTTAGGGGTTAAACGACGTAGTTTAGGTGTCCAATAAATAGGGGAAACGACCGAAATAACCCTACTTAAAAACTTGGCGGGGCTGACCACGGCCACTTTCACAGACTGTGAAAGGGACCACGGACCGTGGGACCGATCGTGGTCCTTGGCCAGTAGCTACTGGTTCTAGGGGTCTTGTTCACGAGCCCTTACCACGGCCCATGTGGAGGACCACAGACTGTGAAGGTCCCCGTAGTCCTCACTTGGGCTGAGGTCTTGTGGCTCAGGTCTGGGAGGTCTACTGGTTGGCCTTCCCTAGGGCCACCACGGCCCATCATAAGTACCATTGTCCATGAAGGGTCCCGTGGTCTGATGATGGAGCTTGGTGGGGTCCTGCCTAACCTCCACGAGCACCAAGACGGCTTGTGAGGTGGTCCACGACCCGTGAAGGGCCTCGTGGTCCACCTCTGCTTGGGAAGGGCTGAACAACTGAAGTCCACAGGCAGGTCAATAGACCATGGACCCTATCACGGTCCATGAACCCTGCAGTGGAGCACTAGTTCAAGTGACTTTCTGCAATTTTTTCTAGGTCTGGTTTTCAAGGTGTTACAACATTAGTGACACAATGTAGGGACAAGTATGTGTTAGTACATGGAAGGTACTAAGTATGAGGCAATATGCATAAACATAGGGATGCTAACATAAGTAACTAAAACAAGTGGGCATGATCATAAACATACATTTAAAATCTTGAAAGAAGAGATGACATGGAAATCATAGTCAAGTATATTAACATAAAGGACATAAGAAAAGCTTTGAAGAAAACTTAGTCATTTTGTGGGATATCAGCTTTAAACGACAATAAGACCATGAAAGCTATATCATGGAATTCGGTGTATTCCTCATACTGGAAGATAAAGAAATTACTTACCAAGGTAGAATTTGTACACATCATTATTTGCTAAAGAGGATCCACTAGCTAGGTCTTTTAAGACAATCCTATGGGGGCACATGGTTTGGGACTAGAGACTACCCTATTTGAGCCTCCACCTCAAAGCCCTCTCGGTGCTAAGTCTAAATCCCAATGGAATAGATAAACGTCAATATCATTTTTAACATAGGAAAGACAATGATCAGTACCAACCCACATATTTCAAGATCAAAACATAGAATAGATCCCTAAACATAATTCAACATAGATGATAAAATCTTTCACCAAAGTGAATTCATTTGTGAGAAATACCTTTCACAATCATGATCATCATAGTAAGTGAGAAATCTTTTCACAATAACATCAATATTTTCCTTTCAAAGCATCATCAATTCATTTAAAATGACTTCATGAAAACATGCATATCTTCATAACATCATAATTAATAGTTCATAGGTTCATCGTAGAATTATGGTTGAAAAACATACTTTAGGCATGGGCAAGTGAAATTTCGACTAGATATCATAGATGAACATAAAATAATGCATAAAAAAACTTAATTAATTTGATTAATTATTAGATGAAACTCACATTCATTGAATTGAAACCCTAATTTTATCAATTGAAAATAGAATTGGGAAATTCAAATCTTTGGGACCATGGATGAAAGGACTACATGGGTGAATACACACATACCTTGATCCTTTAAGCCCCAAGAAATGGAGAATTTGGAGACTTGATTGAAACCCTAACTTTTCTCTTCCTCCTTAGACTTGAGAGGATTTGGGAGGATGAATTTGGTCAAGTTTGGAGGATTTAGGAGAATGAGTTGAAAATGGGTCAATTGAGGCTTAAAATATTTATATAGGGCTTAGAGAAATTGGTAAAATGACATAGTATATGTTAAAACAATTAGAAAAAGACCCAAAAGCCTCTTTAAAAATAACTACTCACCCCTATCTACGGTTTGGACCTACGGTCAACAGGTCCTTCTACGGACCATACTAGTCAACCGTAGATAGGTTACTAGGACTTCAAATGTTACCTAATTTTGACGAACCTGTGTACGACTCGTAGGTCTTCCTACTGACCATACATACTAACCGTAGAACCAACTTTTAAACTTTAAATTTTTAGTAAGTCTGGGACTCACCTATGAGACCTATTTAGACTCATACAAAAGTTGACGGACTATACCGGTGAACCATAAAAAAGGTACTAGGATTGATTCAAAACACTACAAGAAAATTGATTTTTAACAACCAATTCTTAACGAAATGATATAAATCTGGTCGTTAAAGGTGGACTTCTAGGGACACAATTTTTTTCCAGTCGTTATTCATTAATAAAAATGTGATTGAATGTTATTTTCAATTTATTTCTCCACCCACCCCTTCCCCACCTCATCCTAATAATTAAGAAATTAAAATTAAAAATATAATTAATCACTCTCTCACCCACAACCTTCCCCATCGGTTTGTTTCCCCATCTCCTCGGGAGTCTCGAAAGACTCAATCTCTTTCCATTACATCCATTCCCCCCACCCTTTTCGATTGAGTGAGATACTAAACCGTTAATCTGGAGAGACCTGCAAACCCTTAGCATTGTGGACTGATCATTGTTGGAGAAAAATCAGCAAAGGAAATCAGAAAATGGCGATATACATATGCTGATATTTAGGTTTGTTAACAGAAATTAAGCTTTAGCCTCTATTCAAGCCTTTTAAAAAGGAAATCAACAAGAACTCAAATTCCTCTTCTTGGATCCTTAAGTAAGTTTATGTCGTTTAATTTGAATATAATTTTTTTTCGATTTTGCCCCAATTCTTAATTTATCCTTAATTATTCATTTTTTTATCAGCAGTTTTTTGGTGTGGCATGCTAGTATCTATTGATGTATTCATAGTAGCCTTGATTGACTGCAAAATAATGATTATTATTGAAAAAAATTGTTTATCTGTACTTTCTAAGACAAAATTTACATTATCCTTCAAAAGTGTAATTCTACTTTATAATATGACATAATTTTTTGATGTGAACTGCATTGTTATCATTTCCTCATTCTTGTTTTCTCTATTTTAATCAAGTTATTCTGGTCACCACAAACTTAAGTTGTCGCAATGATATAAAATATTTTTTAATTCAATAGCCAACACATATTAAAAGTACTATTTTTTTAATTAGCAAAATAGTGGGCGATGATCTAACCTTTGATGTACATAAGATGCTATACAGACTGCAAAAAAGACAGTAGTAAGATATCATCTCCTTCTAATCTATAGTTACTTGAATTCAGTTAGCTTACATAAAATTTAACTTTTTCACGGCTATGTCTAATGTAGGATATTTGACCATAGTCTAATTATAAATTAGGTAGATTTTGGAAGATATAATAGAATGATATGTTTCTGGGGAATACAAATCTATTAGACAATAGGTTTGCCACAAGCTTGGCTTCTCTAAAACAGTCTGATATATGCACTTAAGCTTGGTCTAGAATCTGATTTGTTAAATTTACTACATGCTTCAACTTTAGGTTGTTTGTTTTCTCTGTTTTCATCATCTTGGTCACTGGTTTTAGTTGAGTTGCAACAAAATCTTGTTATATCCTTGATATAATCACCATTTTATTCTCTCCCTTGCTGTGAAAGTTCCTTTGCTGCAAAAGCTTAATTCTGCTAAGTCTGCAACTCTCGAAGTTGTTGTCACACTGCGAAGTTGTTATTGCAACTCTGCAAAGTTGTTGTTGCATAAGCTAAATTATATGGCTTGAAAGAAGCTATTATCTATATTATTAATCCACATAAGAGTCCTTTGCTCAATGTTCTAATGACCAGTAGATATACCATTAACCTTTAGAGTCCCTTTGATAATTTAGTACACAAAATAGTGAATATGATAACAAAGAGAAATGACAAACATACAACAAGGACCATAAAAAGCCAATTTTTTGTAGATAAAGTTGAAAATGAGCTTGCTCGGAACATAATCAATACATATGGTGGAACTCGTTTACACAGTAATCTTATTCCTCATAGAAAATTTATAAAGAGTATCAGAAAAATGAACATGTCTATTGAATCTTTTACTTATCCTTATTCTTTCTTATATAGATGAGGGGTTATATATTATGGCAAGTTATCAAGCACTTCCTTAGAAGAATATGAGTTTGTATAGCCTAATTTACTGAGTGTTTATCAATACATGTCTTACTCAACTAATAAGATCATTGCATTAGTTTGTCCGTAAAATAGCAAAAGTTCATTCCCAACTTGAACTTCTCTTTTCTTACAAAATCATTAGTATTCATTCATGTAGAGTTCAGAATTTCTAGTCATCTTAATTATAAGATTATAACATATAACAACTAAACTTGAATGATTTCACAAATAATCAAAATATGTTATCAGGGTTTTAGACAAAAATAGCTAGGACTTTTATTAATTCAATTTATCATTGTCAATCTGTAATGCCCTCCATCTCCCCACCTGAGTAGGACTGTATTGAATCGAAGTACATATGGCCTACTTTATAAAGAATTCGACTTTACATATATACTATAAATTCATTGGCTAAACTTGGATCGAACAAGTTGCCCCTATAAAAATGGCAATAGAACGATAAGCTATATAATAACCTTCCTCCTGCAATATTATTACAGACCCTTTAGCTTTGTCTCACCCAAGTCTTATGTATTTAGGTGGATTTTGGAAGGTATAATAGAATGACATATTTCCAGAGACTACAACTCTCTTAGCCAATCGATTTGGCATAAGATTGGCTTCCCTAAAATAGTCAGTTATGTATTTGCACTTAAACATGGTCCAGAATCTGATTGTTGAAGTTTACTGACTGCTTCAACTTTAGATTATTTGTATTTTCTGTTTTCATCATCTTGGTCACTTTTTTAGTTGAGTTATAGCCAAATATTGTAATATCCTTAATATACTCACTATTTTATTCTCTCATTTGCTGCAAAAGTTTAATTCTACGAAATGTGCAACACTGTGAAATTGTTGTCGCAACACTGCAAAGTTGTTGTTGCAACACTGCGAAGTTGTTGTTGCAACACTGCGAAGTTGTTGCTGCAACAATGCGAAGTTGTTGCTGTAACAATGCAAAGTTATCAAGCACTTTCTTAGAAGCATATGAGTTTGTATAGCCTGATTTACTGAGTGTTTACCAATACATGTCTTACTCAACTAATAAGATCATTGCATTAGTTTGTCCTGTAAAATAGCAAAAGTTCATTCCCAACTTGAACTTCTCTTTTCTTACAAAATCATTGCGAAGTTATTTGCTTCAACACTACGGAGTTGTTGTCGCAACATTACATAGTTGTTGCTACATAAGCTTAATTATGTTGCTAGGACTTTTCTCTATTTTCTACATCATTTTTAATCTTTAATTCTCTCCATCTTCCCAGTCGGTTTCCTTTCTTTTTGACATTACTTACTGAATTTTACTCAGTAAATATATATGTCATGAAATTTCTAAAACCTTAAGGCGTTCATTGTACACTTGTTCAGAATGTCATTTAAAAAAAAATATCTATAAGAAATTAAATTAAAGAAGAAAATAGAAAAATGAAGCCATCAATATATATGTTTTGGTAATTAGGAAGATTTTTGTTAATCACCAAAGTTGCAGAATTACAAATTTTAGCAGATCAACATAATCTGATTTTTCATAATACTCTTTCTCAGACTAAACTATTCTTGTCCCTCTTAACTTTGGTACTCCCTTACAATATCAATAGCCTTACAACTAAAATGTACAAATATTAACCAAGACTTTAGTATAATAGCCTGCAACCTTAGTAATGCTTATACATGCTATCCTTTTGCACAAAACTAAATTAGTAGTCTCCAGTTCCTCAAACATTCTTTTGTTTTTTTCAATACAAAGTGTGTGAATGAACTCAACATGTATCATTTGTAGTAACTATACCCTGTGACTCTTTAATTCCTTTGGTGTTTGCTATGATCTTGTTGCAAATCTGTACATAAGATGGAGGGTAGTTTCAAAACGGAGTCTGATCTTGGACCATAACTGCTTAGCAAAGGTGCAAGTTGAGACTAAGTGAATTGTGATCTCAAGTTCCTGTTTAAATAAAAGAAAAGTGAGATCAATTTGTATGCCCCAAAAACTCAATCTATCATTTGTTAGCAGTTTTTTGAATCATCTGTTAGCATTCTACCATGCAACTGCAACCACATTGAAAAAATAACTTTTGGTCTAGCTTGATTATGAAACATTACTCATTTTCACGAAACTTTAGGTAGAGTACCCTATAACTGTAGATAAAATTTGATTTGTTGACCTTTTTGAAGTTAAGAGCTTCCACTTTTAGTATAATATGATATTCATCTTTTGCGCATGAATCTATAACTCAAAAAGTAAATGATTAGTTCTTACTAGTTGGTTGTTAGACTATTGTATTTTTATATTTATTTTACATGCACCAAGATTATGGCGTATAATAGGTGTCTCGAGATGCTCGAAAAAGAGGTCCTAGTATTTTATTTGCTTCTATGTGACTTTTTGTTGTTAGTTAGTTGGCTTGAAGTTTAGTTTTGTTGGACTTACATTCGAATTTGCAGGTCTATTGGAAAAAAAGGCAAAAAAGTGATTGAAGTGGATCATGATGCTAGGATAAATGAAACTAGTATTTATTTTCTTCTGTATAATTTTTTTTTTACTGAACTTGAAATTTTTGTTTTGATTGACTTGATTAAAATATTTTAGCTCTTTTTGAATCTGAAAAGGCAAAAAAAATTGTTGAAACAGCTGGAAATGATGAGAGAAGTAATACTACTATTATTTGTGTCATCCTTTTGTTGTTAATGTGCTTGAACTTAAAAATTTTGTTGACATTTATTAAAACTTGCATGCCCATTTTTTCTCCTTAAATTTCTTGTTTGGTTTGACTTACTTTAAATTTTGCTGGTCCATATGAATCTGAAAGGGCAAAGAAAGTGAGGGGAACAAATATTTATAAAAATGTTTTGCGACTGAGACCTGAAGAAAAACTAAAAGTCACGTTCTACCAAAATCGAGTCATTGAGCCGAATCACACCTCATTTATGAGACACTTGGTTCTGCTAGTTCCTGATCATAATATGTGCCCACTACAGGTACACTCATGGTTTGACATCGAAGAGCATAATCTTGAGCACATGTGGGCAGCTGTTACGGTAAGGATTGCAACTTTACCTCTCAATTTTTCTATGACTGTACAATGTATTAGATAGGGGGTCACACAAGCCAAACCTTATACTTTCATAGTGTATCCCCATACACATTAATCTGCTTCTTGTCAATAATTTTTTCTGATTAGATAGCCACAATTTAAATTTTGTAGATCACATTACAACATGAAATAAGTCTATATTGATTAGCATTCCTTGAATTTGAGTCTTCAGGGAAATTGAGATCATGATAGCATTAACATGTTTTAATAGTTTTCCTCTTCTAAAACAGTCCTATACAAGCTTTAAAGAATTCACTACCAAAGCAATTAGGTGCATGACTCTTGTTCTCATTAATACTAAGCATAATTACCTGTATATCCTTCTCATTGGAAGGCCTCAGGACATCACATTCCTGAGTCACTGTTAAAGTCTGTTCTTGACCAAAGATTTTGTTACTAGCCTTCCTTTTGTGGCTACTGAATCACCTTGCATAGAATGAATATAACTATCAAAAACATCAACCATCTCTCCTGATCAAGATGTATTTTCCGTTGCCCAATATGATTTTGGTTACAAACAGATGCTTACCTGTTTCCTCAACAGTAGAGCTACACAAGTAACATTGCAAGTCATATATAGGTATATTCAACTGAGTCAGTCTCCCCTTAGTGAGAAACCTCTCCTTTCTAGTTAGTGATACAATAAACATATGTTTTACTGTGCTAGTGTATTCCAGATTAAGGTAGTAATTTCAATCTTTACTTAGCTTCCCAGGATAACCAAATAGCTCTTCAAAATAGAGTACCTCGCTCCTGAAGATAGGTTGTATCTCCCCTATGTACACCACACTCTCACGCCATCCTCCAATAGTAACATTAGCTTAACTGTGTAGCTCAATCAAGTATACATCCATCCTTCATGACTTGTGATCAAATTGCTGGTAATGAGCTTGCACACTGTATATAAAACTTTACAGTGGGGATGATAGTGTAGGCTGAAAATTCTTCGTGGATCATGATCCTTTGTATGACAACATCAGTTTGAGTTTCAACTGAATTTGTTGCTTCATCCATGAACAAAATCATACTATTCTTGAGCACTGCCTCCTTAAGCAAATGAGCTGCCTTTGTTCAGTCTTCGTGGATCATGATTCTCTGGATGACAACATCACTTTGAGTATCAACATAATTTGTTGCCTCATCCATGAACATAATCTTACTATTCTTGAGCATGAGCCTCCTTAAGCAAATGAGTTGTCTTTGTCCAACACTCCAATTGTCTCCACTTTCTACTACTGAGGAATTGAGTTTTTTAGGCTTTTCTGTTACCATATTTTATAATTGGCAACATTCAAGACCCAATAGATATAAACGTAAAAACGTTTATGAGGTTGTATACAACTTACATTTCTCGATAAGACGGAACATTATATATCTCTTTAGGCCTTAGTTTTAGCACTTTTCCTAAAAAAGATTTGATGGGAATGCTATCCAGACCTTTCAAAATGCTTCTACAAAATGCTTCTATTGCCTTCACCACTTTACTTGGAAGTAAGAACATCTAGAACCAGTTAGATTGTATTCTAAATATCAATGTTTGTATCAATTGTAATTTTTCAGCATATGATAACTTCTTCACAGTCCAAGAGGATATTCGCTACTTGACAATGTGCATTATTTTACTTCGAGACAAGTTAGATTTTAACTCTTAGTTCGTTTTGCTTTACCTTAAATGCATGTTATATGTGTTACTTCTATGCATTTAAATCATCTTAGTTTATGTTTGCAAGTAGGAGCTAGATTGACTAGTTTTGAAATATTCAGAGTTGATTGTGAGGGTATTGTTATGTGTTTTCATATGATTTGATACTCCTAGCATATCGTTTCATATGATATAATATTATTCAGTTGTTAAGTATGCTTTACATTTTGTTAGCCTTAAAAGATTATTTGTATTTCCTTGTAATAGCTGTTTAGTTTTTTAACATACTTTATCACTATATTGGATACACAAACACAATATATATTTCACATGTGTAATGAGCATGTTGAACATGAATGAGCATACTTGTGTCACCAGAGTCCACTTTTTTTTATATTCATTCTGTTTAAAAAAAAATGACCTACTTTTTATTTTAGTCTGTTTATAAAAATCCCCTTTCCTTTTTTGCAATACTTTAATTTTATATTTCCACATGATATGTTTAAAACTACAAGATTAAACAACATTTTGATACATTTGACAATAACTTTAATTTAGAACCACGATAATTTTTTTAAAATGTGTGCCAAATCAAATTAAGTCATTCGTTTTGAAATGAGGGAGTATATGATATCATACCAATTTTTTTTTTTTTTTTTTTTAAGAGAATCAGAGGTCCGAACAGTCCTGACTCCTATAAATTAAGGACCATTTTGATAATTTCTCAGTAAAATTAGATTTAAACAGAACCACAGAGGCATAGTGGGTAGGAGAAAGGTTTGTCAGCTTGAAAAATAGCTATACTTTACTCTTCCTTTTTGAGTTGTGTTTCTTTGTGTGATCTAGTGCTTTTCTCAATTTGAGAGAGAGAGAGAGAAGAAGAAGAGACCATCTTTCTTCCCAATAAAACTAGCAGCATTGCAGTTTGCTTTTCGGTCCTTGTGTCGGTGAAGCCTTTTTTGTAATTGGGCAAGTGGATTTCTTAATTGCGTATAGCTGTCTACACGTACACTACCCCACTTTATACTGCCAGTGTCCGTGAGCCTCACAGCATTATTTGCAATTTTGGTGTTCTCCACACTTTGTTTGAACTATTTTACCCAATACTGTTTCTTTCCATCCGAATAACTGAAATTGCGTCCTCTGTTAAAGGTCTACATGCACGGCTTAAGCCGGCTAGGCAATGGCGTGTCTCCGCCATCCTCCCCTCGCTTCCGTCATGCCCGGAATAAGAACACTGATCTATCTGCTAGTTTCACCAGTGGTAATTGTCAAGTAAAGCTGCAGAATTTTGCAGAGAAGTTAGGTTTTATGATAGTATCTGCTGTTTATAGGCGAAGAGGGGTGTTACTTTTTGCTCCCTTGTTGTATATATCTGGAATGTTGTTATATATGGGTGCTTTAGGCTTTGATGCATCTCGTACAAGTGGTGGGGGAACCGGGCAGGATCCAATTGGATCAGTTTACAAGAGCCCACAGGTTTTTGAAAAGCTCTGGCCATTAATGGAGGCTGAGAACAATGGAAGCTCTAATTTGGTAATCTACTTACAATTTCTTCTCTTTCACTTCCCAGGTTTTCTTTTAGTGTGATTAAATTTCTGATATGATGTTTGTTACATGTAAGTTGGCTTGTTTGGTTAGATTCTGGAACCACAATTTTGAACATGAAATCTTAGAAAGGTAACTTGTGAACTTTAATCATAAGAATAAATTTGAGGTGTAATGAGCTTTTAGTGGCACATATCCCCTATTAGATATTCTGTCCATTTTGTATATTGCCTTATTGCTTTAGTGTTGAAAGTATAAGTTGAATTGGTTCTAATGTACTAGCTTAGTTGTATTTATGATTAAAAATGTACTAGCTTAGTTGTAATAGTAGCTTAAGATATTGTTCAGGTTGTTATTAAATTAATGACTGTGAGTTAGTTACAGGTTAGTGAGTTGGTTAGATGATTAGTATATAAATAGCTCTTGTGTTAGTTTCATTGAGTCAGTATAGTTTCCATTTGAGCTCTTTGGAAAAACGCCTACGCAATTCAAATATTAGAAAGTAGTCACTGAAAAGATGCACAGTGCTACAAAAATTAGATTATGAGAAAATAGTCACCGGTAGGATGCACGGTGCTTCACAAATCAGATATGAGAAAGTAGTCATCGGAAAGCTGCACGATGCTATACAAATCAGATATGAGAAAGTAGTCACCAGAAAGATGCACAGTGCTATGCAAATCAGATATGAGAAAGCAGTCACCAGAAAGATGCATGATGCTATGCAAACACTGACAGATATGGGCTTGACACAAAACAAACATAGAAAGTCATCAAAAATTGACGCACGGTACCCTTCGGGGTGGCCAAGTGGTTTGGGCTTGGGACTTCCATGTTGGAGGTCTCAAGTTTGAAACCCCTTGCCAGTGAAAGTAAGGGGTTTGCCTTTTAGGTCGAGCTTGTCGCACCGGATTTGCCTAGTGCGGGTTACCTCTCATATGTGGTTTGCGAGCTACTACATAAGAGCTGGGGTTTTACCCTATGTGCACCCAGAGGATAGCGGATGCGGGTTTTTCTTGTCATAAAAAAATTGATGCACGCACAATGATCTGTTTGATTGAGTTTTCTCCCCCTAAATATGGGGTTCATGTATATATCATTGGCCTTATTTTTTGTAACATAACTATTGGCCAAATGAGTGACATACATGGGTCAAAGTTGTCCGCCAGCCGCAGAAACTCTTTGATTCTCTATTAGGATCGTAGAAGCTCTACCGTGTGAGAAATATATGAGAAAATTATATTGAATAGTGTATCTACATTATTATATTGAGATCCTATTTAAAGACACTACATTAGACTTCTTTTCCAACTAGGACACTACGTTACAATCCTTTTCCAAGTAGGATTTTATTTACTAATCTTTTTCCAATTAGTCCCATTCCTATTCTAACAAGATGATAATTTGATCCTTAATGGAGTAAAAGTGATAATTTTTCTTGTTCTTTCTTTTTGTCTTCCTACAATTTATTTCACATAGTTCTTTTTGCAGTGTGTATGGAATATCACTTTTGAGTTTGTATGTATTCTCTAAATAGTTGTTTTACAATTGTCTTTTTGGTGAATATTTGTTATGGAAGTTCATAGCACTAACCCGAAAGTTTGTTTGGTGTGAACTATGCAGTTAACAAATGTGTGGAATCCTAAGTTGCATCAAGTTTGGAAGCCTTGTATTGCCCATACTGTTTCTCAAGAAGGTTTTCATTTTTTTCGGCCAGTAGCAATGCTCTTATTATTTGTTTATTTTTCTTGCAGTTAGTGTTAAATTCTCTTAACTTTTATATTGATGCAAAGCAGTATACTTCCTTAGTCTCAAAGTAAGATTGCTAATGTTTGAAATTGCCCAATTACTGCTTTCAAGAGTTAAAGATGGTTAGCTACCATGCCAAGAACATATCAAGAAAGTATCTCTGGTTCTTCTTTATCCAGTTCTAACAAACTCTCCCATCTGCCCTTTCAGCTCCATAAAGGAATTAAAGAAATCTAAATAGGAAACTATTTGGATTTCTTTGATTTGCTAGGGCATATAGGACAGCCTAGTGGTGGCAAAATGAACCCATATTTTGTTAACCTGCCCAACTTGCCCATTTTTCAATGGGTTGGGTGAGTGATATTTTGTACGGGTAAAATTTGGGTTTCAACCCATAATTAGCCCATGGAAATATGGGTAAGTAGGGGTAACATATGGGAAAACATGGATTTGCTACATTTGTGAATAAATTTCCTCATCAAAGTTCTATTTTTCACTATCGCTACTTTCTGTATCTGGTACCATAATTATGGTTTTCTCTTTCTTCTATCTGTTATACATGATTAGAAATGGTGTGGAATGAATATGATGTGAATTACTTTCTTGTTTGGGTTTTAAAACATCAAAGGAAGAATTCATATTTTGGTGTTAATAGGAAGTTGAGCACTTGAACAGTACATATGCATGAAAGTCAATTTTAATGGATATATGCATTCAAAGTACTTCTGCCAACTATCATGTGTGGTTAGGTGTTTACTTGCAAAGATATAAATAAAATTCTATGCTAACAAATCCATTTATGAAAAGGTTTTGATTACTACCTAGTATTAGGTATTTCAGACAGAACTATCGGTTTCTTCTCTGCTTCTAGGGATGGCTATGGGGCGGAGTGGTTGTGGGGGGAAAACCCGCGTAGACTTTAACCCGTTCCCCATGGAAAAAGTTTCTATTTTCAACCCGCCCCACCTGGCCTCGTATAATTTTCTAGTTTTTTGTTAAATGGCTTTGGTAGTAAAATATGATATTCATAAATAGAAAAAAAGCATTGTCTTGCTAAGTCGTTTTAATTAATTTATATTGTTATTGTAATTCTTCATTAAAACAAAGTTATTTTCTTTCACAGATGAAGCTTATATACAGTTTCTTTTTCCAGTTTCCCTCAATCTCTAGGCAATTTCCATTCTTTTTCTCCTCTGTTTTGCAGCATTTTGCTTTCTCAACCCCCCTCCCTTCCCCCGATAGTACTTTGAATAAGGTGTTAAATAAACATGCTTAGCTCAGTATATAATTTAGAGAAACTGTTAACTAATATAACAATAGTTTCTTACTAACCACTCTGATATTGAGCACGACCAGTGATTTATTTATTACTATTCCAAGCAGATTCTAGCTAATCAAATATATTAATAATTCTTTAATGCTATATATAATTAGTTAAATCAACTGCCCTTAATTCCTAATAAAATGCAACTAGAATCTCTTCTATATTTTGAGCAGAAGATAAAGTTTTTCTCCTGTAAGTGTCAGTTCCGAAGTGTGAAGGGAGAAAACTTGCACCCTGCCTCGCACCTGCATAAAACCATACCTGCCCTGCGCCGCATAAGGCAAAGCCCGCCCCGTTGCCATCCCTATCCCTTCTTCTTTTACTTTTTTTTTTCTTCTTCATAGTTGTTGTACAGTAGTATTTTTCGAATTTATAGCGATTGAAAAATAGTGTTTTGAAAAAATTGAGAAATTTGAAATATAAAAAGTGAGATTAATCAAATGGGTCTTGAAAAAAAATGAAAAATCACTATTATTGCAAAATGGATTTTTTATATTTGCTGTTCTTTTGACAAATTAGTGATTGGGATTTGTTCTTTATGATATATAAAATGTATGTTTCAAATTTGAGCTTATTTGAATAAATATTGGTTCTTGAATTGTTGAAATTCGCAGAACAGTTTTATTTAGAATTTCGACTTTCGGCTTAAGGAGATAAATTTGGGTTAGGACTATTTTTTACCCAAACCATATTTTACCCAACCGGTTTTTTACCCGTAGTAATATGGGTGGGTTGCAACACAACCCATTTTTGTCAAATCCATTTTCAACCCACCCATTTGCCACCACTAGGTCTTTGGCTGCCCTTGTTGAATATCCAAAATCAACTTATCCTTATGGCCATGTTAAAGAGATTCTGAATTATTAATGTCTAGTAATGGATATTATTTTTGTGCATCAAGGTTTTGCAGAACTGCCAAAGTCGAATGGCTACCTCATAATTGAAGCAAATGGTGGATTGAACCAACAAAGGTTATCGGTATGTTCTTTAGATATATTTTGGTCTGTTGGATTGCCATCTTGAGAGAATTTGTGAACGCATCCCAAATTTGGTCAACTTTTTTTTCTTTTTTCTCTTATTTAGTGACTGCATAATTTTGTTGCTCTGAAATCCGTTTTAGTGGCAAAATTTAATTTGTTCACATGCACACTACAGATTAGATAAATGTTGTATTTAAATAATTTTAGTTAAGCCCATTTCAGTTGTTCACTAAGGGCAATTCAAATAGTTAAAGTACCCTTCAATAAGAGGTAGCAGCGAAGGTTCCTAACTGACTTCTATGCTCCAATATTATATCTAAAAATTGTCTTTATTAGCTTGAAAAAGTTTGTATAAAGACTGCAGTTTTATTGTTCTGAAGGAACTATTATAAAAAGAAAGCAAAAGGTGAACACAACCGACCAACTCTTCCTAATAGAATAAGAGGAAATGAATGAAAAACAAGCTGAATTGCGAGTTGATGAGAGAGAGTAAGAGAAATGCTTCTTGCTCCTTATCAAAAAGTAGGAGATGTCTTTTTGTAGAATTTAGTAGGAGGAAACAATAATTCTCATTCATATGTAGCTTTACAATCTGATACAGTAGTTTTAGGAAAACTATACACAATAATAAGGAAACTAATGTCTAATCTTGAGGGATTCTAATTTTGAACTCAAGGGATGAGTTTCCTGAAACACCGACAACAACAAAAACAACTACTCCGCTCCAATCCCAAGTTCCCTAAAATATCGAGTTCCTATAATCAAGGATCCTGATAAATTAGGAACAGTCTTATGTGAAAAAGCTCAACAAGTAAATGTAAAAGATTACAGTAGATTCTTGACACTCCCCAAAGCTGGTACATAGATATCTATCATGTCCAACCTGTTAATTAGAGATTCAGAACTCGGCTTACGCAATCCTTTAATGAGAATGTCTGTAAGTTGATGTGATGTTTATTAAATGGCATAGAGGAATTTGCCTCCTGAATATGATCTTGGACAATCCTCACCTTTTGAGCTAACTTTTGGGTTTGAGTTAGGTCCAAAGTCTATTTCTTTATGGGGCAAGTACATACATAGCCATTTGGCTGAAATAGTGACAACCAGATGACCACATAAAATCAGAAGACATATTGAGCCAAAATGTATAGCATATACTATATATGCACTTATTATATACTTCATATATACATTTGTTATACACTTCATATTGCAGTGTGTATGTTATACACTTTTCATACATTATATATCCATATTATATACTTCTTTATCAGAACCCACTGTTGTCTCTGTAATCCTCCACACCCATTTTCTGGAAAAAATTGTGTATATTTAATGTATAATCAACATATACTCCTTGCATAATATACACACATTAATTATACACATATTATACTGTTATAATACACTGTTTACACAATGTATAAATGAGGACAAACTTGGTTGGAAAAAATATATTCTCCAGTAGTGACTTTTAGAACTGGTTAATTTTCAGTTAGATCTGAAAGTTTAAAGTGTGTTTCCAGAGAGATTCATGATGGTGTGAAGATGTGAGGAACAAAGAAGATAAAGAAAAGAGGATGTGAGTTGAGATTCTTACCTATGTTGCATTTTTAAACCGTTGGTCGTTGATAATGAGCTTTCTAGCTCCGCTATCAGTCCGTCTCCCTCATAGCTTTCTTGGCTGAAAAACCTTCAATTCCGACGGTCCATTTTTGGTTATTTCGAGATTTTCTTAGTTATTGTATTGTGTCGGTATTCTCTGGCGATAACCGTGGTAGAGCCCTACCTATTTTAAAATCTCAAATATGTTTTTGCTTTGGTTTACTCCGATCGATGTCAACTCTAGGGTGACAAGCATGGAAAAAGGAGAGATAGAGATCAAAATGGAGATGGGGGTGATGACCGGTGGGAACAAATAGCCCAGTGCTCTAAGATATCAAGCTGTTATATATCAAATACTGACAGGATATCATATCACATCATATCACAGAGGATTGGTTCATTCCTTAAAAAATCACTCCTCAGGCCTATATGATACCCACATGGTATAATATCATATACTGACAAGGAATCGTAAAAGACAGGTTCATTCCTTCTAAAGGTCATGGAGTTTTTGATGGATGAGCACCAAATGGCTTTTCTAAATGGATAATGGATACAACAATCTTGGCAAATGAATTAGTGGACCGTACGGTGAAACATAATCTACCAGGAGTCTTATGCAAGCTAGACATTGAAAAGGCCTATGACCATGTTAATTGGTCCTTCCTCCTAAAGATTTTGAGAGATATGGGTTTTGGGAACAAATGGATCAACTAGATTAATTTCTGTACATCTATTGTGAAGTTCTACCTTATCGTTAATGGCAATCCTGAAGGTGTTTCCAGTCACAAAGAGGTTTGAGACAAGGTCACCCCATGTCACCATTCATGTTTATCTTAGCTATGGAGGGTTTCAACTCCATGATCAGGAAAGCAAGTGAGAATTGGTGGTTGCAAGATTTCTGTTCAAATGCAAATAGGGGGGATGCATTGGAGATCTCACACCTGCTATATGCAAATACCTCCTTGTTTTTTTTTTTGGAGCAGAAGTAAATAAAATTAGACACTTGAGGGCCATTTTAACCATTTTGAGGGCGTATCAGGACTCCATGTCAATTGGCACAAAAGTTGGTTATACACCATTAACCAGGTTGTTAATATGCAGGTACTTGGTAAGAATCTAGGATGCCAAGTGGCCTCTCTCCCAGCAGAAACCTTGGAATGCCTCCTAGTGCAAAGAACAAAGACGAGGAAGTTTGGAGTGAAGTTCTAGAAAGATGTGAGAGAAAGCTAACAAGATGGAAAAGCCAGTATCTATCCTTGGGACCCAAGGCTGAGTAACTCTCATCAAATCAGTGATGGATGCATTCCCTACAATATATTATGAGCTTATTCCCAATAACAAGTAGTATAGAGAAGAAAACCAACAAATCAAGAAGAGTTTTCCTTTGTCAGGGCAATAAAGAGAAGCGTGGATATAATTTTGTTCAATGGGATGTAGTGACACTACGCAAAATTTAGGGTGGTCTGGGTATAAAGAAGTTGAGTGTGCAGAATGCCAGGATGCTGAAGAAGTGGCTATGGAGGTTTTGTAGTGAAGATTTGACTTTGTGGAGGAGATTCATATCACATAAATACGGTCTCCAAATCAGTTGGATGACTGAAGAAGCAAATGGCACCTTTGGACTATGTTGTTCGGACTCTTCAAAAATGTCAACAGGTGTGTGTCAGATTCTCCAAAAGTAGAGTATATTTGGAAAATCCGACATGGGTGCGACATCAAAAGTGAAGAGTCTGTGCAACTTTGCCTTTGGATGCTGTATCTGGAAGACAATCAGAAGATTGTGGCGATCCTTTATCCCCAACCTATCCTTTAGGATTGGTGATGGGTGAAAATCAGTTTTTGGAATTAGCTCTGGTTAGGGGAAGAAAATTTGAAGAACATGCTGTCAGACCTTAATATTTTGATGGCCGCTGAGGCACAGGTGTGGAGTCCTCAAGGTTGGGATTTAATTTTTTAGGAGGGTTTTGAATGATTGGGAGATTGGTAGAGTGGCAGGTTTACTATAGATACTAAATGCATTTCCAGGTGTCACTAAAGGTCCTGATATTCCAATCTCGAAAATGCACAGAAAAGGGACATTTTGTCTGAAGTCTTTACTGGAGCTTAAACTCTAGTCAGACAATGTAAATGAAATGACCTTGGAAACTAATTTGGAAAATCAAGATTCCTCACAAGGTCTCAGGTTTCACTTGGTTGGCAATTAGGAAAGCATGTTCCCCATGAAGTGTTAGAAAGAAGAGGTATACAGATTTGCTCAAGGTGTTACATGTGTGGGAAAGAGGCAGAAGTTGACCGTCACTTATTCTTACACTGCAGAACAACTGTAAATTTGTGGGACATGTTCTTATGTACACTTGGGGTTTACTGGATAATGACCAGGACTACTTTAGACATGCTGAGACAGTGGGAAGTAGTGGGCAGAATAAGAAGATTCAAAGAGGACAGGTGGAAATGTATCCCTGCTTGCAATTGGTGGACATTGTTGAAGGAAAAAAATGAAAGATCCCATGATGGGAAACCGAACAACATCTGAGTCTGTTGTATTTTTGGTGTAAACAGGATTTGGTGGGGGAGGTAGAAAGTTTAGTGGACTTCATAGCTCAATTGTAAAATTTTTTGCCCAGTTTTTAGCTTTGTAATTACCCCATGTGGGCTGTAAATCCCACCTCGTCAGTCTTTTGCTGTTGAGTTTTTTTGATGTGAATATGAAGTTACCTTTATAAAAAAAGATGTTCTTCATGTGGTGAAGGCGTGACTGACCTACTATAAGGACAACAGATTGAATGTCTGGTCAAGTCACAAGTGTGAGAGAAGTAGATAAGTTTTCTTCATCTTTTGGTACTGTGCCACAATGCCAGAAGCTCTAGTTTCTCTTTTGTTTCGGACTTGCAATTGACATCAATTGGCATTTTTGCAGTTTACATCTACTTAGTCCCATCTCTTTAAGTAGGTTACTCACATAATTTTTATGTCAAACTGACGCGCCTCCTTTTGAGCAAGCTATCTCCATGCCAAGAAGATATCACAAGCTCCCAAGTCCTTGATCTCAAACTTAGATATCAATTTTTTATTCAACAACTTCATTTCTTCTTGATCATCTTCGATGAGGATGATGCCATCAACATTCACAATCAAAACAGCTATCTTTCCTTTCGCTAGAGCTTCACAAACAAGGTATGATCTCCTTGCCCTTCAGATTATCCTTGATATTTTACAACCTGAGTGAACTTCCAAAGATTTCACGGTTATGGCAAGGTATCTTACAATATCACACCACAGTTTTTTTCTTATCATTTTCTGAGTCACTTCACATTGTAACTAGAGCAGAGTTTCCTATGGCAGGTTTGGGTCATGGTCAGGTCTTGGCATGAATATTCTGCTAGTTTCTTCTCCTCTAATTTCGGAAATGGCTTCTGGTATTTAAAAGGCTTCTTCCCGAGAATCCTGTCCCTTCATCAAAATCTCAATTCAGCCCAGCCAAAAAAAAAAAGAGAAACTTTATTAATTTCAAAGAAAATGATAAACTTCATCATATCTTCACTTTTCATGAACCTGATTGTTGAAACCTATGATTTATGGAATATTGTAATGGTAAAACGATCCTTACGAACACTCCATACAAATCCTATCATTGTTTAAATTAAAGCTCTTTTCAAAAGAGTTTTCCAACAAGACAAGATTATTGAGGGTGCTTTTTATGTATCAAAAGAAGAAAGAGAGAGAGGAAGAGGAAGACATTTTGCTAGTTCAAAAAAACAATCAAAAGAATTAGCACCAACCACCAAAACAAAAATTGAGGAGTAGTTTTTAAATTGCAGTAACTAAAGCAAAGGAGTATTTGAAATTGTTTTTAGTTGCTGCAATAATTTTTAGTATAATAAATTGTCTAGGTTAGGATGAATCTAAAATTTGAATTTTTATTAGATTGTTGAAATATTTTAGCTCTTTGAAATTTTATGGGATCAAATTGGCTATTTAAAGCACCAGCTTATGCTTAATAAAAAAAAGTGAGACACATTTTCAATTAATACTTTCAACCCTTTTTGCTGTACCAGCTTTATAAAAAAACCAACAAAGCTAGTTTTAACTCTTTTCATTGGTGAAAATAACATCAGTTTCATATTTCACCTATCTAGGGAAAAGGCAGTTTCCATACCCTAATTTTGTAGAATATAGAATTGTAACTACTAGATATATTTTGAACGGATTATACTATTGTGCATGTTTTGACCATTTGCCACGTGGAGTCTAGGAAAATGAAGATGTCACTAATCATTTTAGTTGATCGTGCAGCCACTAATTGTGTCTTAGTTATGGGTTAAAACAACGTTCCATTCATTTTCTGTAGCACTGCTAAATATGCCATTTTTTCTATGTATAAATTGCAGATCTGTGATGCTGTAGCAGTTGCAGGACTACTGAATGCTACTCTTGTTATTCCAATTTTTCATTTAAATAGCGTATGGAGAGACTCTAGGTAAAGTCAGAATATAGTTGACTCGTGGAATTATTGTAATTTTTCTCTACTATTGCAAATATTTATCTATTGATGGATGCAATAAACAGGTAAATAATTGAGGTAAAGAAACTTAATTGGAAATAGTCCGAGACAAGGATTAGTTATTCGGGGGATGGAATTGTTAGGGACTTTTGAGACTTTTGCTTAAGTTTCATGGACTCGACACTTAAAATTAGGTGATAAGAACACTTCTTTAAATAGTGATAATGACACATATTTTTAAAACCCACAAGTTTTTTATTTACACTAACCTCCCACTCTTCTTCCCCCTCCACCCCCTCAGCCCCATCCTCCCCCCCGCCATGTCATCTCCACCTCTTAACAAGCTGATGTTTAAATATCTTTCTAAACAACTACCAGCTATTTAAATATCTATCAAAACAACTAGCAAATATTTTTATATCTTCAAAACAACTAGTTGATATTTAAAAAATCCTCGTTATTTTAACTAGCAATCATAGGATGTTTAAAACACCTCTTTAGATAGATATTTAAGCATCTTCTGGTTGATTGAACTAAGCAACTTTGTGTTGTTTAAATAGTTCTCGATTATTTAAATATCTCTCGGTTGCTTAAACAACTGTCGATTGTTTCTTGACGAAATGTAAAATCCTCCAATGTTTTAAACTTTTTTCACCAAATATTCTCCACAATATTGGCAACCAAATCAGAATGAAGAAGAGAGGAAGATGAAAACTCTAGATGAAGAGAAAGAGAAGAGCACCCAAGGGTATTGCCTAGTGGTCAATGAAGTGGTTGAGAACCCTGAGGTCTCAGGTTCAAAACTTAGTGGGTGATTCGTCTCGTCTGCTCTAGCCTTGGTGGACAGAGTTATCTAGTATCTATTGCTTGTGGAAGGTGACAAGTATCCCATGGAATTAGTTGAGGAGCACGAAAGCTGGCAAAGACACCACGATCATAAAAAAAAAAAAGGAAGGAAGGAGAAGAGAGAAGAAGGAAAAAAACACAGAAGAAAAAAAAAAAGAAATGGCAAAGAAGATAAGGAAGAAGAAGGTGAAGTCAAATGGGAGATAACCTTGAAAAACAAAGACAAAGGAGCTATGGGTATTAGAGATCTAAGGAAACAAAACAATAGTCTTTTGATGAAATGGTTATGGAGGTATAATGAAAAGGGGCAAGCTTTATGGAAGGATGTCATCAGATCCAAGTATGGTGAGTACAATCCATGGTGCAGTAATGTTAGTGTTGATGCCTATGGGGTGGGGGTCTGGAGAACTATCAGAAACTTATGGCAAAAACTTGAAGCTAATACGTACATTGAAGTGGGAAATGGCAGGAGAACTAAGTTTTGGACAAATGCGTGGAACAAACAGATTCCTCTAAAAGAATCCTTTCCAGATCTGTTCTTACTATGTAGTAATCCTGATGCAAATATCAATGAATGTTGGATAGCACAAGGGTGGGATCTAATCTTCAGAAGGTTTTTGAATGACTGGGAAGTGGAGAGAGTGGCCAAATTGCTAGAGCTATTAGAAAAATTCCCTGGCATCACTAATGCTCCTGATTCTTTGAGATGGAAACATAGTAAAGATGGTGCTTTCACATTTAGCAGAGCATACAAAATGGAAAGTCCACATCAACGCAACTCTAAGCAGAGTTTGTGGAGAAAGGTATGGAGAACCTTAGCACCAACTAAGATAAAATGCTTTACATGGTTGGTTGCTAGAAGGGCTTGCCTGACACATGACGTGCTGAGGAGAAAAGGAAAGATTATAGTATCTTGGTGTTCATTATGCGGGAACGCAGCAGAGACCAACCAACATTTATTCTTGCATTGCAACTTTACAACACAAATTTGGGCCATCTTCCTTAGTCTCACAAAAACAAACTGGACCATGCCCGAGCATACTACAGATTTGATGAGTTGTTGGATAAGAAGAGGGGGGAGCAAGAGTCAAAAGGCATGGTGGAGGATAATTCCACATTGCATTTGGTGGACAGTATGGAAAGAAAGAAATAGTAGAAATTTTGAAGATAGGTCCAATTCCATTCAGAAGGTTAGATGGGATTGTATTGCATCCTTTTATTTTTGGTGTAAAGAGAAAGGTTTAGAGGTTACAGAACAAATTGTAGAATTATTAGGACCCTTGTAA
>JAJOOO010004498.1:0-47256 GCA_029582685.1 Solanum piurae | reverse complement strand
ATAATGATCTAATATGAATTTAATCAATTATGAATATGATAGGAAGGAATAATTGAAAATAAAACCTGCATGATAAAGAACATGACTACATACATGCAAGATGAAATAATAAAAAACTATGAAACTTTAATCTTATATATACTTAAAGGTATAGAAATAATTGAATTAAGAAGAATAATATGGGGAAAAATATTTAATGATAACGAATCAGAAGATATATTAAATCAACAATGGTATGAAATAGACCTACATGATTTAGACTTCGAAAGAATAGAATGGTATGATTTAGAAATAAATTCAGATTAAAATGAACTACGGATATTTACAATATTGGATAGATTCTATGGAAAATATAAAACTATTAGAACAATTAATGGAGGAAAATTTATATATGTACCAAAGAACCCAAAATATGTTATATCTAGAATATATCATAAATAATATTAAAGAAATATTCAGATTAAAACAACTATCAGAAGAATATTACAATAAATATTATTACATTTTACCATGAATTCCGCACCCCCAAAAATCATATAGATCCTAATTGATTCAATCACTGTCCAAATATACTTGTCTCTTACATGTAGAAGTACACTATTGAATGGCTCGCACAAATTGTTTAATAACACATCACATTTTGGAAAGAAGAGAAAAAATCCCTTAACCAGTGACTTGGTGGTTTATTAATAAACCATTCAAGAGCTTTTGAATCTATTTTTTCTATCTCTTTCATATACTTGGAGAATTCAGGTTTTGTAGTTGCCCTAACAGTTTTCCATAGGATTACCCTTCAGTGCTTGTCCTCCAAAACCTTGAGTTTTGAAATTATTGTGTAGATGTCTCACGCAAAATCTGTGCGCAACATTTGGCATTATCTCATCAAATGCTGGAATTAAACCCTTTTGTTTATCAGAAATGAAAGTCCATGCAAAAGGGTTTTGTGATATTATTAGGTCCTCATCAAGAAGCGTTAGAAACCACTTCCATGTTTCCTTTGAGTCGAATTATAGAGTTTTTTTGAATTAGGTTCTTAGGTACATATGTTGGGTATCTGAATCTAAAGAGATATTGAGAAAATAATCGAATTTAGGTGAATTGGGTCTGAAAAACGAAGATGGAAAAAGTTAGACAAGGAACAGGTTCCAGGTCCGCGTCGCGGACCTGTTCCTTCTTCGTGAAAATTTTATCTCCGCGTCGCAGAGAGAACGCGGACTCATCTGTTTCAAAATTAAATTTCGCGATCAATTATTTAAAAGCATTTCCGCATCGCGGTTTTGTTCCAAGACGGTGATTTCTTGATCGTTTATCATGCTTATCTATCTAAAATCATTCCTAAACATCATGAGATCCTTCCTATCACAAATCACAATCCTTGAATCCATAATTCAATTCAAGGAAAGTTAAGAGTCAATTCAAGAAAATTTAAGAGTCAAGTCAAGAGAAGTTAAGAATCAAGTCAAGAAAAGTTAAGAAAGTTTTTCAAAAGTCTTTTAAAAACGTATAACTTTGTTTTAAGACTTGAGTTTTGAGTTGAGTAAAGAGTAAAGAGCAAGGTTTGAAGTTCATGTCTTCAAAAGAGTATATGGGGACTATGTATTCCCCCAGAGTTTAAAAATGTTTTCATATTTGAGCAAGAAAGAAAACTTAGATTTCCAAGAGAGCTTTCAAGCTAAGTTTTTGAGTAATTATCTCAAACCAAAGAAAGAGTTTTGTTTTTACAAACATATGAGATAAAGTATATTTTGGGAGTAGTATTGAGCACCGATATGGGGACGAGCTTGAGTTCAGATAACTCACGTCTCCATAAACCATGTAGCCATCATGGGTAGTAAATGATCATACTTTTTAGATGACTCCTTAAGATGCTTTTAGCATAGACTAGTGGAGCCACTAAGTTAAGTGTTTTATATGACGGCAAAGTATAGGACAGTTCTGGCAGCGTGGGCAAGACGTTGTATCACCACTTAGGCTTATATTGGTGGTTGTCGGTTAGAAAAACTCCCATGGAAACTATATTACTTTATTATATGAGTAGGGTTGAGTTTGTTATTGCATTTTATTTAACGAACTAAGTTGTTTTTACTGTTTTATAAAGCTTTTCATGTATTGCATGTGTTTTATTGCTTTACTTTGAGTTAAGTATTCATGAGTTGAGAAGAGCCAAGGTAAGTGTTTCTTTCAGATTCCTTTCAAGCCTATGTTATGTTTAGCATTCCAACTCGCATACTCGTACATTCAATGTACTGATGCCAATTGGCATGCATCTTCTTATGATGCAGACGCAAGTAACCATGATCAACATCCAGCGCCTCGTTGATCAGGTTGAGCACTTAGAGTCAGTTGGTGAGCCTCCTAGCTTTCCGAAGGATCCTTTTTATTGTTTTCAGTATTTTAGTTCATTAGGATGTCGTGGGTATTGTCCCGACATCCATCTCAGTTGTATAGAGGCTTCATAGACAGAGTTAGTGATGTTAGCTCATGAGTCTTTTCTTTTCCTTTTGAGTTAAGTTGAGACTTCAGTTGCCACTTTGGCAATGGATGTTATTATTATACATTCTAAGTTATATTTTGAGCAGTTCAGGGTACTTGTTTTAAAAGTATTTATCTTGAGTAAAGTCTTCCGCTGAGTAAGTAAGTCAGGACAAGGGTTCGCTTAGGGCCAGCAATAGTTCTCGAGTGCCAGCCACGTCCGGGGTGTAGGCTCGGGGTGTGACATAAATTATTTTGAGGCATTTTTTGTATTATTTATGTAGTTTTCTTGATTTTTCGGCCATTTAGGGGCATTTACGTAATATTCGACCATTTTCAGAAAGTTACGAAAAGAAGTAAAGTTTTTATCTTTTGTTCGTCACAATATTCTAGGGTCATTGGTGCAAGACGAATTTTTTTTGAGTCATTTTTTGTATTGTTTATGTGGTTTTCTTGATATTTCAGCCATTTAGGGGCATTTATGTAATATTCAGTCATTTCAGACAATTACAAAAAGAAGTAAAGTTTTGTTCTTTTATTCGTCATGATATTCTAAGGTCATTGGTGCAAGTCGAAATTTTTTTGAGGCGTTTTTAGTAATGTTTATATAGTTTTCTTGGTTCTTCGGTCATTTAGGGGAATTTACGTAATATTCATCCATTTTTTGAAATTACGAAAAGAAGTAATGTTTTGTTCTTTTATTCGTCATGATATTTTAAGGTCATTGGTGCAAGTCGAAATTTTTTTGAGCTGTTTTTTGTATTGTATAGTAGTTTTCTTTATTTTTTGTCTATTTAGGGGCATTTACGTAATATTCGGCCACTTTCGAACAGTTATGAAAAGAAGTAAAGTTTTATTTTTTTATTCGTCACGATATTCTAAGGTCATTAGTGCAAGTTGAATTTTTTGTGAGGTGTTTTTTGTATTGTTTATATAGTTTTCTTGATTTTTCAATCATTTAAAGGCAATAACGTAATATTCGGCCATTTTTTGACAGTTACAAAAAGAAATAAAGTTTTGTTTTTTTATTCATCACAATATTCTAAGGTCATTGGTGTTAGTAGAAATTTCTGTAGGGCATTTTTTGTATTGTTTATGTAGTTTTCTTCATTTTTCGGCAATTTAGGGGCATTTACGTAATATTCGGCCATTTTTGGATAGTTATAAAAAGAAGTAAAGTTTTGTTCTATTATTCGTCACGATATTCTAAGGTCATTGGTGCAAGTCAAAAAAAATTTGAGGCGTTTTTTGTATTGTTTATGTAGTTTTCTTGATTTTTCTTAGGGGAATTTACGTAATATTCGGCCATTTTCGGACAATTACGAAAGGAAGTAAAGTTTAATTCTTTTATTAGTCACGATATTCTAAGTTCATTAGTGCAAGTCGAAATTTTTTGTGGCATTTTTTGTATTGTTTATGTAGTTTTCTTGATTTTTCGGTCATTTAGGGGTATTTACGTAATATTAGGTCATTTTTAGAAGGTTAAGAAAATAAGTAAGGTTTTGATCTTTTATTCGTCACGATATTCTAAGGTCATTGGTGCACGACGTAATTTTTTGAGGTGTTTTTTGTATTGTTTATGTAGTTTTCTTGATTTTTCGGTCATTTAGAAGCATTTACGTAATATTCGGCCATTTTATGACAGTTACAAAAAGAAGCAAAATTTTATTCTTTTATTCGTCACGATATTCTAAGGTCATTGGAGCAATTCAACTTTTTTTGAGGCATTTATTGTATTGTTTATGTAGTTTCTTGATTTTTCAGCCATTTAGGGGCATTTACGTAATATTCGGCCATTTTTGGACAGTTACAAATAGAAGTAAAGTTTTGTTCTTTTATTCGTCACAATATTCTAAGGTCAATGGTGCAAGTAAAAAAAAATTGAGGCGTTTTTTGTGTTGTTTATGTTGTTTTTGTTGATTTTTCGGTCATTTAGGGTCATTTGCATAATATTCGGCCATTTTCGGAAAGTTACAAAAAGAAGTAAAGTTTTGATCTCTTATTCGTCACGATAATATAAGGTCATTGCTGCAAGTCAAAAAAAATTTGAAGTGTTTTTTGTATTGTTATGCAGGTTTCTTGAATTTTCGGCCATTTTGAGGAATTTACGTAATATTTGGCCATTTTCGAACTGTAATGAAAAGAAGTAAAGTTTTGTTGTTTTATTCGTCACGATATTCTAAGGTCATTGGTGCAAGCCGAAATTTTTTTGAGGCGTTTTTTGTATAGCTTTCTTGTTTTTCAGCCATTTAGAGGTGTTTACGTAATATTCGACAATTTTCGAACAATTACAAAAAGATGTAAAGTTTTGTTCTTTTATTCATCACGAATTCTAAGGTCATTGGTGCAAGTTGAAATTTTTTTGACGCATTTTTTATGTTATTTATTTAGTTTTCTTGATTTTTCGGCCATTTATGAGCATTTACGTAATATTCGGCCATTTTCGTATAGTTACGAAAAGAAGTAAAGTTTTGTTCTTTTATTTATCAAGATATTCTAAGATCATTGGTGCAAATTAAATTTTTTTGAGGAGTTTTTTGTATTATTTATGTAGTTTTCTTGATTTTTTGGCCATTTATGGGCATTTACATAATATTCGGCCATTTTCGAAAAGTTACGAAAAGAAGTAAAGGTTTGTTTTTTTATTTTTCACGATATTCTAAGGTCATTGGTGCAAGTGGATTTTTTTTGTTTGGCATTGTTGTATATTTATATAGTTTTCTTGATTTTTCGATTTAGAAGAATTCACGTAATATTCAGCCATTTTTGAATAGTTACGAAAAGAAGTGAATTTTATTCTTTTATTCGTCACGATATTCTAAGGTCATTAGTGCAAGTCGAACTTTTTGAGGCGTTTCTTGTATTGTTTATGTAGTTTTTTTTATTTTTCATCCATTTATTGGCATTTACGTAATATTTGGCCATTTTCGAACAGATACAAAGAGAAGTAAAGTTTTGTTCATTTATTCGTCACGGTATTCTAAGGTTATTGGTGCAAGTTGAAAAAAATTTGAGGCATTTCTGGTATTGTTTATGTAGATTTCTTGATTTTTCGGCGATTTAGGGGCATTTACTTAATATTCAGCCATTTTCGGACAATAAGGAGAAGAAGTAAAGTTTTGTTTTTTTATTCATCAAGATATTCTAAGGTCACTAGTGAAAGTCAAATTTTTTTTGAGGAGTTTGTTTTATTGTTTATGTAGTTTTCTTGATTTTTTCGGTCATTTAGAGGCTTTTAGGTAATATTCGGCCATTTTTGTACGTTACGAAAAGAAGTAAAGTTTTGTTCTTTTATTCGTCACGATATTCTAAGGTCATTGGTGCAAGTTGAAATTTTTTTAGGCGTTTTTTGTATTTTAAAATAGTTTTCTTGATTTTTCAGTCATTTAGAGGCATTACGTAATATTCGGCAATTTTCAGACAGTTACGAAAATAAGTAAATTTTGTTCTTTTATTCGTCACGATATTCTAAGGTCATTGGTGCAATTCAAACTTTTTTGAGGCGTTTTTTATATTTTTTATGTAGTTTTCTTTAATTTCAGCCCTTTAGGGGAATTTACATAATATTCGGCTATTTTCGGACAGTTACGAAAAGAATTAATTCTTTGTTCTTTTATTCGTCACTATATTCTAGGATCATTGGTGCAAGTCAAAAAAAATTTGAGGCATTTTTTGTATTGTTTATGTAGTTTTTTTGATTTTTCGATCACTTAGGGGCATTTACGTAATAATCGGCCATTTTCGGACAATTACGAAAATAAATAAAGTTTTTTATCTTTTATTCTACACGATATTCTAAGATTATTGGTGCAAGTCAAAAAAAATTTGAGACTTTTTTGTATTGTTTATGTAGTTTTCTTGATTGTTCAGCCATTTAGGGGCATTTACGTAATATTCGGCCATTTTCGGACAATTACGAAAAGATATAAAGCTTTGTTCTTTTATTTGTCACGATATTCTAAGGTCAATGGTGCAATTCAAAAAATTTTGAGCTGTTTTTTGTATTGTTTTTGTAGTTTTCTTGATTTTTCGGCCATTTTGGAGCATTTACATAATATTTGGCTATTTTTGGACAGTTAGGAAAAGAAGTAAAGTTTTGATATTTATGCGTCATGATATTCTAAGGTCATTGGTGCAAGACGAATTTTTTTTGAGGCGTTTTTGCTATTTGTTATGTATTTTCCTTGATTATTCGGCCATATAGGGGCATTTACGTAATATTCGACTATTTTCAGATAGTTACGAAAAGAAGTAAAGATTTGATCTTTTATTCGTCACGATATTCTAAGGACATTGGTGCAAGTAAAAAAATATTTAAGGCATTTTTGCTATTGTTTATGTATTTTCTTGATTTTTCGACCATTTCGGGGGGCATTTACGTAATATTCAGCCACTTTAGGACAGTTACAAAAAGAAGTAAGGTTTTTTTCTTTTATTCGTCACGATATTCATAGGTCATTGGTACAAGTCAAAAAAAAATTGAGGCATTTTTTTTATTGATTTTTCGGTTATTTTGGTGCATTTACGTAATATTCGGTCATTTTCGGACAGTTACGAAAATAAATAAAGTTTTGTTTTTTTATCGTCAAGATATTCATAGGTCATTGGTGTAAGTCAAAATTTCTTTAAGGCGTTTTTTGTATTGTTTATATTTTTTTCTTGATTTTTCGGTCATTTAAGTAATTGTCACGACCCAGACCATCGTGATTGGCACACACACTAACCCTCCGGTGGGAGAACCATTTATACTTATTAGTTAACCAACTCTAATCAAATACTAAAGCATTTAAGTTACAAAAGCAAGTTAAATAGCTAAAACTGAAGTTCCCATAAACTTTCAAAAGATATAACAACTAAACAATGCGAAAATATACCTAGAATAATACGAAGATGGTCGGCATGCTCTTTTTCATATTTCTCAAGGTACACAATTATATCAAATCATTGGTCCTCTCATGGAACCCAAACCCAAACAATTAGCATACCGGAACGTGGTACCCGATCCAATGTTTATGCCGGAACGTGGCAACTGATCCCATAATTATGCCGGAACGTGGAAACCAATCCAAGTTAGTGTGTCGGAACGCAACACCCGATCCATTCAACAAGCCACAATCACAATCACAAAGTACATTCTCATAATCATACAATCAAGTCATGATTCACGACATTCATCATTCATCTATCTCTTTTACAACAAGTGTGATCAATAATGCAACATTCGCCTACATACATGTATCAAAATGAAGCAAGAACAAACATACATCACACAATCATAGAATCACAACCATCACCTACCTAAAAACAAGCTTGAAACCCTAAGAAACTTGATCCTTCTCTTTCCGGATTCATTCTGCTTGTCCTTGGTCTACAAACAATCATAATAACATGGGAATCAATAAACAATCACTAATTATCCGAATTACTAAGAATTCTATGAACCCTAGATCAAACCCATGATCCCAATCTCCAAACTAGGGATGTTTCCATCATAAATTCCAGATAAAAACCCTCCCCCATCGATAATTACACATTAGACTATGTTCTACGGAGCGAAAAACGAATCCGGGTAGTTAAAATCTTACCTTTAGCCTCAAGAATGGTGGAAAACTGTCAAGAATAGCCCTAGGTTCATTCCTTAGCTCTCAAATTCGAAAATTGCAGAATAAAACGTTTTTAGGGTTTATTTAAGACTTTAAGTCGCATCTGGCCAGCCACAGCGGCCCTCACCCTGCTACAGCGGCGCCGCCCTGGCGACAGAAATCACTGCCAAAGCGGCTTGCATGAAACAGCGAGCTATTTCAAGAATTTTGAACCCCATTTCACAACACACCTTTAACCAACGACACTCAAAAACTACACGTTCACGCTAAGATCAATTTCAGAGTTCTACTCATCCGAATTCAATTCCGTAAAGTCATACGGGTTCCTTAACGACTCATCTCTCTATCCATGTGATCAAATTCATAATTAGATCACACAATTGCTACCAGATTTCCCTAGACCTCACTGACTCTGATTTCGTCCAACTCTGAACTAGCTTGGGAAATCTCAAGTTACTATGAAAAAGTTTTCCAACCCAAAATTTTTCCCCGTTAGCTCTTCTATAACGATGGAACCCGATCGTTACAGTAATATTTGACCATTTTCGAACAGTTACGAAAAGAAGTAAAGTTTTATTCTTTTATTCGTCACGATATTCTAAGATCATTGGTGCAAGTCAAATTTTTTTAGGTGTTTTTTGTATTGTTTATGTAGTTTTGTTCATTTTCGGCCATTTAGGCGCACTAATGTAATATTCGGGCATTTTTGGAAAGTTACGAAGAAGTAAAGTTTTGTTCTTTTATTCGACACGATATTCTAAAGTCATTGGTACAAGTCGAAAAAATTTTGAGGCGTTTTTTGTAATTTTTTTTTGTATTTTTCTTGATTTTTCGGCCATTTAAAGGCATTTACCTAATATTCGGCCATTTTGGATAGTTGCGAAAAGAAGTAAAGTTTTGTTCTTTTATTTGTCATGATATTCTAAGGTCATTAGTGCAAGTCGAATATTTTTGAGGCGATTTTTGTATTGTTTATGTAGTTTTCTTGATTTTTCGGTCATTTAGGGGCATTTACGTAATATTCAGCCATTTTTGGATGGTTAAGAAAATAAGTAAAGTTTTGTTCACGATATTCTAAGGTCATTGGTGCAAGTTGAAATTTTTTTGAGGCATTTTTTGTATTGTTTATGTAGTTTTCTTGATTTTTCGACAAATTTAGTGGGCATTTACGTAATATTCTACCATTTTTGAACAATTACGAAAAGAAGTAAAGTTTTGTTCATTTATTCGTCACGATATTCTAAGGTCATTGATGCCAGTCGTAATTTTTTGAGGCGCTTTTGCTATTGTTTATGTATTTTTATTATTTTTTGGAAATTTAGGATAATTTACGTAATATTCGGCCATTTTCGGACAATTACAAAAAGTAGTAAAATTTTGTTTTTTTATTCGTCACGATATTCAAACATCATTGGTGCAGGTCGAAATATTTTTTAGGCATTTTTTGCTAATGTTTATGTATTTTTCTTGATTTTTCGGTCCTTTCGAGGGCATTTACGTAATATTCAGCGATATTCGGACAGAAACAAAAAGAAGTAGAATTTTGTTCTTTTATTCGTCACGATATTCATAGGTCATTGGTGCAAGTCGGAATTTTATATTGGTGTTTTTTTTATTGTTTATATTTCTTTTTCTTGATTTTTCGGCCATTTTGGTGCATTTACATAATATTAGACCATTTTCGGACAGTTACGAAAAGAAGTAAAGTTTTGTTCTTCTATTCGGCACGATATTCATAGGTCATTGGTGCAAGTAAAAAAAAAATTGAGCCGTTTTTTTGTATTGTTTATGTTTTTTTGTTGATTTTTTGGCCATTAAGGGACATTTACGTAATATTCGGCCATTTTCAAACAGTTACGAAAAGAAGTAAAGTTTTGTTCTTTTATTCGTCACGATATTCTAATGTCATGGTGCAAGTCAAAAAACTTTTGAGGCGTGTTTTGTATTGTTTATATATTTTTCTTGGTTTTTCGGCCATTTAGGGGCATTTATGTAATATTCGACCATTTTCGAACAGTTACGAAAATAAGTAAACTTTTGTTCTTTTATTCTTCATGATATTCTAAGGTCATTGGTGACAGTCGACATTTTGTTTAGGCTTTTTTTGTAATGTTAATGTATTTTTCTTGATTTTTCGGCCATTTAGAGGCATTTACCTAATATTCAGCCAAGTTCGAACAGTTACGAAAGGAGGTAAAGTTTTGTTCTTTTATTTGTCACGATATTATAAGGTCATTAGCGCAAGTCGAATATTTTTGAGGTGTTTTTCGTATTGTTTATGTAGTTTTCTTCATTTTCAATGATTTAGGGGCATTTACTTAATATTCGGCCATTTTCGAAAAGTTACAAAAAGAAGTAAAGTTTTGTTGTTTTATTCTTCATGACATTCTAAGGTCATTGGTGCAAGTCAAAAAAAAATTGAGGCGTTTTATGTATTGTTTATGTAGTTTTCTTGATTTTTCGTCCATTTAGAGGGCATTCACGTAACATTCTGCTATTTTCTGACAATTACGAAAAGAAATAATCTTTAGTTCTTTTATTCGTCACGATATTCTAAGGTCATAGGTGCTAGTTGAAATATTTTTGAGGCGTTTTTTGTATTTTTATTTATGTAGTTTTCTTGATGTTTCGGTCATTTAGGGGCATTTACTTAATATTCTGTCATTTTCGGACAGTTGTGAAAAGAAGTAAAGTTTTGTTCTTTTATTCGTCACGATATTCTAAGGTCATTGGTGCAAGTAGAAATTTTTTAAGGCGTTTTTTGTATTGTTTATGTATTTTTCTAGATTTTTCCGCCAATATGGCCATTTACGTAATATTCGGCCATTTTCAAACAGTTACGAAAAGAAGTTAAGTTTTGCTCTTTTATACGACACGATATTCTAAGGTCATTGATGTAAGTCGAATTTTTTTTAGGAATATTTTGTATTGTTTATGTATTTTTCATAGTATTTTGGTCATTTAGGGGCTTTTACATAAAATTAGGCCCTTTTTCAGACAGTTACAAAAAGAAGTAAAGTTTTGATCTTTTTTTCTTCACGATATTTTAAGGTCATTGGTGCAAGTCAAAAAAATTTGAGGCATTTTTGCTATTGCTTATGTATTTTTCTTGATTTTTCGGCCATTTAGGGGCATTTACGTAATATTCGGCCATTATTGGATAGTTACGAAAAGAATTAAAGTTTTGTTCTTTTTTTCGTCACGATATTTATAGGTCATTGGTGCAAGTAAAAAAAATTGAGGCGTTTATGTATTGTTTATGTATTTTCCTTGATTTTTCAGCCATTTAAGGGCATTTACGTAATATTCAGCCAATTTCAGACAGTTACAAAAATAATTAAAGGTATAATCTTTTAACCGTCACGATATTCTAATGTCATTGGTGCAAGTCTAAATTTTTTTGAGGCGTTTAATGTATTGTTTATGTATTTTTCTTAATTTTTCGGCCATTTAGGGTCATTTACGTAATATTCGGCCATTTTCGAACAGTTATGAAAAGAAGTTAAGTTTTGATCCTTTATTCTTCACGATATTCTAAGGTCATTGGTGCAGGTCAACAGAAAATTGAGGCTTTTTTGCTATTGTTTATGTATTTTTCTTGATTTTTCAGCCATTAAGAGGCATTTACGTAATATTAGGCAATTTTCGTACAGTTACAAAAAGAATTCAAGTTTTTTTATTTTGGTCGTCACGATATTCATTGGTCATTGGTGCAAGTCGAAATTTTTTTGAGGTATTTTTTGTATTGTATATGTAGTTTTCTTTATTTTCGGTCATTTAGAGGCATTTACATAATATTAGGCCATTTTCGGACAGTTATGAAAAGAAGTACGGTTTTGTTCTTTTTTTCGTCACGAAATTCTAAGGTCATTGTTGCAAGTCGAATTTTTTTTGAAGCGTTTTTATATTGTGTATATATTTTTTCGATCATTTATAGGCATTTACGTAATATTCGACCATTTTTTGACAGTTACGAAAAGAAATAAAGTTTTGCTTTTTTATTCGTCACGATATTCTAAGGTCATTGGTGTTAGTAGAAATTGTTTTAGGGCATTTTTTGTATTGTTTATGTAGTTCTCTTCATTTTTCGGCAATTTAGGGGCATTTACGTAATATTCGGCCATTTTTGGATAGTTACAAAAAGAAGTAAAGTTTTGTTCTATTATTCGTCACGATATTCTAAGGTCATTGGTGCAAGTCAAAAAAAATTTGAGGCGTTTTTTGTATTGTTTATGTAGTTTTCTTGATTTTTCTTAGAGGAATTTACGTAATATTCGGCCATTTTTGGACAGTTACGAAAGGAAGTAAAGTTTTATTCTTTTATTCGTCACGATATTCTAAGTTCATTAGTGCAAGTCGAAATTGTTTTGAGGCATTTTTGTATTGTTTATGTATTTTTCTTGATTTTTCGACAATTTAGGGGCATTTACGTAATATTCGGTCATTTTTGGACAGTTACGAAAAGAAGTAAAGTTTTGACCTTTTATTATTCACGATATTCTAAGGTCATTGGTGCAAGTTGAAATTTTTTTAGGCGTTTTTGCTATTGTTTATGTATTTTTCCTGATTTTTCGGTCATTTAAGGGCATTTACGTAATATTCGGCCATTTTCGGAGAGTTCGAAAAGAAGTAAAGTTTTTGTTCTTTTATTCGTCACAATACTCTAAGGTCATTGGTGCACGTCGAAATTTTTTTGAGCCATTTTTTGTATTGTTTATGTATTTTTCTTGATTTTTCGCCCCATTTAGGGGCATTTACGTAATATTCGGCCATTTTAAGAGAGTTGTTAAAAGAAGTACATTTTTGTTCTTTTATTCGTCATGATATTCTAAGGTCATTGGTGCAAGTCGAGATTTTTTAGAGGCATTTTTTGAATTGTTGGTGTATTTTTCTTGATTTTTCAGCCATTTAGGGGAATTTGCGTAATACTCTCCTATTTTCGAACTATTACGTAAAGAAGGAAATTTTTGTTCTTTTATACGTCACGATATTCTAAGGTCGTTGGTGCGAGTCAAAAAATTTTTTAGGCGTTTTTTATATTGTTGAAGTTTTTTTTTTCATTTTTTGGCTATTTAGGGTAGGGCTGGGCATAAGTACCGAAATACCGAATCGAACCAAATTATTTCGCTATTTCATTTTTGGTATTTCGGTTTTCGGTTCATTTTTTGATATATATTTTTTATATTTTGGTTCGGTTTTCGGTACGTAGATTTTGTTTTTTCGGTATTTTGGTATTACCAAAATATAATATATATTAATATTATATTAATTATTAATTTTAAATAATAAATATTTTATGCAAAATTAGGCTAGTTCTCAAATAATTTGAGGCAAAATTAGGTCAATTTTTTCAAACTTTTCTCAATTCCCACTTTAGGTCAGCGCCACATCAAGTCAAGTTTCAGTTTTCCCTTGGCACTTTCCCACTTCCGACTCCGACCAGCGACATCAAGGCAGCGACCAGAAGCATCCGATCAGCAATAGGCCAGCAGCTGACTGGCGACCAGCATGAGGCCAGCAGGCAACCGGCGACCAACAACATCCGACCGGCGACCAGCAGCACAACAGATAATGTATTTGATAGTTTCTTTTCAAGATTTCTTCTATAGTTCTTCCCTAACAAAAAATCAAACATAAATAATAAAAAACCGGACTGAATTATTTTGGTTCGTTGTTCGGTACACTTATTTCGCGAACCGAAAACCGAAAAACCGAAAAAACCAAAACCGAACTAAAATACCGAATGCCTAGCCCTAATTTAGGGGCATTTACGCAATATTCGGCCATTTTCAGACAGTTACAAAGAGAAGTAATATTTTTTTCTTTTATTCGTCAAGATATTCTAAGGTCATTGGTGAAGTCGAAATTTTTTTGAGGCATTTTTTGTATTATTTATGTATTTTTATGGATTTTCAACCATTTAGGGGCAGTAACGTAATATTTGGTAATTTTGGGAAAGTTACGAAAAGAAGTAAAGTTTTGTTATTTCATTCGTCTCGATATTCTAAGGTCATCGGTGCAAGTAAAAAAAAATTGAGGGGTTTTTTGTATTCTTTTTCATTTCTCGGCCATTTAGGAACATTTACGTAAAATCCGGCCATTTTCAGACAGTTATGAAAATAAGTAAAGTTTTATTCTGTTATTTGTCATGATATTTTAAGGTCTCGACCATTTAGGGGAATTTACGTAATATTTGGCCATTTTCTGACAGTTCAAAAAGAAGCTAAGTATTGTTCTTTTATTCGTCACGATATTCTAAGGTCATTGGTGCAAGTCGATATTTTTTTGAGGCGTTTTTTGTATTGTGTATGTAGTTTTTTTATTTTTCGGCCATTTAGGGGCATTTAAGTAATATTGGCCCATTTTCAGATAGTTACGAAAATAATTAAGTTTTGTTCTTTTATTCGTCACGATATTTTAAGGTCATTGTTGCAAGTCAAAAAAAAATTGAGGCGTTTTTTGTATTGTTTATGTATCTTTCAGCCATTTAGGGGCATTTACGTAATATTCGGCAATTTTGAGACAATTACGAAAAGAAGTAAAGTGTTATTCTTTTATTAGTCACGATATTCTAAGGTCATTGTTGCAATTAAAAAAAATTGAGGTGTTTTTTGTATTGTTTCTGTAGTTTTCTTTATTTTTCCGCCATTTAGTATGTATTTACGTAATATTCGGCCATTTTCGAGCAGTTACGAAAAGAAGTTAAGTTTCGTTCTTTTATTCATCGCAATATTCTATGGTCATTGGTGCAAGTCTATTTTTTTGAGGCGTTATTTGTATTGTTTATGATTTTTTCTTGATTTTTCAGCCATTTAGGGGTATGTACGTAATATTCAGCAATTTTAGGACGGTTACGAAAAGAATTAAAGTATTGTTCTCCTATTCGTCCCAATTTTTCTAAGGTTATTGGTGCGAGTCGAAATTTTTTTGAGGCGTTTTTTGTATTGTGTATGTAGTTTTCTTGATTTTTTAGCAATTTTCGGACAGTTACGAAAAGAAGTAAAGTTTTGTTCTTTTGTTCCTGACGATATTCTCAAGTCATTGGTGCATTTCGAAATTTTTTTGAGGCTTTTTTTGTATTGTTTATGTAGTTTTCTTAATTTTTTCCAACATTTAGGGCATTTACGTAATATTCGACCATTTTTAGACATTTACGAATATAAGTAAAGTTTTTTTGTTTTATTTGTCACGATATTATGAGGTCATTGGTGCAACTCAATTTTTTTTGAAGCGTTCTTTGTGTTGTTTATGAAGTTTTTTTATTTTTCGGCCATTTAGAGCCATTTACGTAATAATTGGCCATTTTCTGAAAGTTACGAAAGGAAGTAAGGTTTTGTTCTTTTATTCCTCACGATATTCTAAGGCCATTGGTGCAAGTCGAAATTCTTTTGGGGCGTTTTTTGTATTGTTTATGTTTTTTTCTTGATTTTTCGGTCATTTAATTATATGCCACAACCCAGACCATCGTGATTGGCACCCACACTTTCCCTAAGGACCAAACTACACCATCCATCCAATTAAAAAATTTTGAGGCGTTTTTGCTATTGTTTATATATTTTCCTTGATTTTTCGGCCATTTTGGGGCATTTACGTAATATTCGGTCATTTTCGAACAGTTACGAAAAGAAGTAAAGTTTTGAACTTTTAATCATCACGATATTCTAAAGTCATTGGTGCAAGTAAAAAAATATTTGAGGTGTTTTTGCTATTGTTTATGTATTTTTCTTGATTTTTCGACCATTTTGCGGATATTTACGTAATATTCAGCCACTTTCAGAAACTTACGAAAAGAAGTAAGGTTTTTTTCTTTTATTCGTCACGATATTCATAGGTCATTATTGCAAGTCGATTTTTTTTTTTTGAGGCGTTTTTTGTATTGGTTATGCTTTTTTATTGATTTTGTTGTTATTTATGGGCATTTACGTAATATTCGGCCATTTTTGGGAAGTTCCGAAAAGAAGTAAAGTTTTGTTCTTTTATTCATCAAGAACTTTATGGGTCATTGGTGCAAGAACAAATTTTTGTAAGGCAAATTTTTTGTATTGTTTATGTAGTTTTCTTGATGTTTCGACCATTTAGGGCATTTACGCAATATTCGTCTATTTTCAGAAAGTTACGAAAAGAAGTAAAATTTTGTTCTTTTTTTTCGTCACGAGATTCTAAGGTAATTGGTGTAAGTTTAATTTTTTAAGGCTTTTTTTATTGTTTATGTAGATTTCTTGATTTTGAGCCATTTAGGGGCATTTACATAATATTTGGTCATTTTTGGATAGTTACGAAAAAAAGTAAAGTTTTGTTCTTTTATTTGTCATGATATTCTAAGGTCATTGGTGCAATTTGAACTTTTTTTGAGGCATTTTTTGTAATGTTTGTGTAGTTTTCTTGAATTTCAGCCCTTTAGGCCATTTACGTAATATTTGGCTATTTTCGGACAGTTACGAAAAGATGTAAAATTTTGTTCTTTTATTCGTCACGATATTCTAAGGTCATTGGTGCAAGTCAAAAAAAATTTGAGGCATTTTTTGTATTGTTTATGTAGTTTTCTTGATTTTTCAGCCATTTAGGGGCATTTACGTAATAATCGTGCATTTTCGGACAATTACGAAAAGAAGAATTTTTTTTTTCTTTTATTCGTCATGATATTCTAAAGTCATTGGTGCAAGTCGATATATTTTTGAGGCGTTTTTTGTATTGTTTATGTAGTTTTCTTGATTATTCGGCCTTTTTGGGGAATTTATGTAATAATTAGCCCTTTTCGGACAGTTACAAAAATAAGTAAAGCTTTGTTCTTTTATTCGTCACGATATTCTATGGTCAATGGTGCAAGTCAAAAAAAATTGAGGCATTTTTTATATTGTCTATGTAGTTTTCTTTATTTTTCGGCCATTTTGGGGTATTTACGTAATATTCAGCTACTTTTGGACAGTTAGAAAAAGAAGTAAAGTTTTGATCTTTTATTTGTCACGATATTCTATGGTCATTGGTGCAAGTCAAAAAAATTTGAGGCGTTTTTTCTATTGTTTATGTATTTTCCTTGATTTTTCGGCCATTTAGGGGTATTTACGTAATATTCGGTCATTTTCGGATAGTTACGAAAAGAAGTAAAGTTTTGATCTTTTAATCGTCACAATATTCTAAAATCATTGGTGCAAGTAAAAAAATATTTGAGGTGTTTTTGCTATTGTTTATGCATTTTTCTTGATTTTTCGACCATTGTGAGGGTATTTACGTAATATTCAGCCACTTTCGGAAAGTTACGAAAATAAGTAAGGTTTTTTTCTTTTATTCGTCACGATATTCATAGGTCATTGGTGCAAGTCAAATTTTTTTTTTGAGGTGTTTTTTGTTTTGGTTATGCCTTTTATTGATTTTTTTGTTATTTACGGACATTTAGGTAATATTCGGCCATTTTCGGATAGTTCAAAAAAGAAGTAAAGTTTTGTTCTTTTATTCGTCAAGAACTTCATAGGTCATTGGTGCAAGAAGAAATTTCTGTAAGGCGTTTTTTGTATTGTTTATTATTTTTTCTTGATATTTCTGTCATTTAATTATATGTCACGACCCAGACCATCGTGATTGGCACCCACACTTTCCCTAAGGACCACTACACCATCCATCCAATCGAAATTTTTTGAGGCATTTTTCTATTGTTTATGTATTTTCCTTATTTTTTGGCCATTTTGGGGCATTTACGTAATATTCGGTCATTTTCGGACAGTTACGAAAAGAAGTAAAGTTTTGATCTTTTAATCATCACGATATTCTAAAGTCATTGGTGCAAGTAAAAAAATATTTGAGGCATTTTTGCTATTGTTTATGTATTTTTCTTGATTTTTCGACCATTTTACGGATATTTACGTAATATTCAGCCACTTTTGGAAAGTTATGAAAAGAAGTAATATTTTTTTCTTTTATTCGTCATGATATTCATAGGTCATTGGTGCAAGTCGAACTTTTTTTTGAGGCGTTTTTTGTATTGGTTATGCTTTTTTATTGATTTTGTTGTTATTTATGGGCATTTACGTAATATTCGGCCATTTTCGAACAGTTCTGAAAAGAAGTAAAGTTTTGTTCTTTTATTCATCAAGAACTTTATAGGTCATTGCTGCAAGAAGAAATTTCTTTAAGGCGGTTTTTGTATTGTTTATGTTTTTTTCTTGATTTTTCGATCATTTAATTATATGTCACGACCCAGACCATCGTGATTGGCACCCACACTTTCCCTAAGGACCAAACTACACCATCCATCCAAGTGTAGTAATGGTCACTCATGCTATTTTTAATGGAGTAGGCTACTGGTCTGCAAGAAAGTACTACTACAATTTGGCTCCTATGATCCTTGCTGACATTTACAGGGCATTAGGTAGATGTAAAAGCGGCACACATTTCTTTCAAGGGTGAAACCTAATACTTCAATGGTGGATGATGAGACACTTGATTAAAGTTCATAATCCGACAGAACCAGATCCCTTGGAAAGATCGAACAAACTCGAAAGTCACGATTGGTGGGTGCAACGTAATCATTTCAACAAGACTGGAGGCCAATAATTTTGGTACCCGAGACTTCAGGGTTTGAGAGAGGAAAATGTGCAGTGGTTGATCCAATGCTTGGTAGTAACAATACAAATGGTGATCCGATGTGGAATGGCCCCCTACTTGATATTTGTTGGATTGAGAGGAACTCGGCCATATGCTTCTTCTCAAGTACTTAGACAACTAAGAGGGAAACAAGAGCTTCCTCAAATTGAAGACATGACAAGATTTGTGACGGATCATGAAAATGGCGAAGCCGCTTTACTAAAAAAATACTTTAATTATGGAAAACTCGAAGAGTATTGGGTGAGCCGGTGCCAAATAGGTTTCGTCCTGAATGTTCTAAGGATTACAAGGAATGGTTAAAGAAGAGTCTCGCCGGAACTATCGAACTCGGTCCAAACGTTCCCCATATTATTGCAGATGTTGGAGCCAAACATCAAATTCGACGTCATCAACTCCAAGAGAAGTTTGATCGAAATGAGTTGGAGCATCAGCGTCGGCATTCATAAGATGCCAGAGTCATAGCTCAGTTGAAGTAAGAGTTACGAAGGGCAAGGCAATGCATATCATAATTGGATGATAGCATAGAACAACAAATTCAGTCGGTCGAGAGGTTCAGGCATCAAGAAGGGGCTCGGTTTGTCAAGAGATCACCTATGGGCGAACATATATGCTATGTGGGAAGAGATCAGCATCGCCAAGAGGACCAGACTTGGCGAAGGATCAGGATGAGTTTGAAGTTTGTTATCATCCCCTGCTTGGGATTGCTTTATTTGTACTTTACTTTGTAATTTACTTTCCGAACTCATTTCCCAAATTTTATGTTTGTCAAATATTTGAGTTAATACCTCAGATGGTCACTCAACTATCCACTCTTTCCTCAGAAAGTCACTCAACTTTTAATTTTCACTCAAAAGTCACTCAACTATCCACTATTTCCTCAGAAAGTCACTCAACTTTTAATTTTAACTTAAAAGTCACTCAACTATCCACTCTTTCCTTAGAAAGTCACTCAATCTATTCAATTGTTTTTTAATTAAAATTTGCTGATATTAATTATTTAAATTTAGGATTAAAGGCAAAATAAAATGGGTCATATTATATTTTTTAATGGGTCGGGTTAGGTGGGTGGATCACTAAATGTTTTTTTTTTTTATTGTAAATTTTAATTTGTTATATAAACAATTAATATCAAGAAATTTTAATTAAAAAACAATTAAATAGATTGAGTGACTTTTTGAGGAAATAGTGGATAGTTGAGTGACTTTCTGAGGAAAGAGTGGATAGTTGAGTGACCATATGAGGTATTAACTCCAAACATTTTTGAATGCCATTAATGAAATGTTTTGGGGATAATGAATTGGCTTAAAAACACATATACATCCTTCAATTCGCTAGGCCTACCCTTGGCACAAAAGAGTCACATGCTTGTTTAGGACGCGATATTTGTCTGTTTACTTGTGTGCTTTAACTGTTTACGTGGTACGTTGCTTTGAATGAGGACATTTTTAGCCCACTCATTTTCAAAAAAATTCCAAAAATCCCTACAATACCAAATACAAGTCACTACCAAAATGTCTAACCAAAGTTTCCGAGTCTTGAGTCTCTCAACCAAAAATAAAATTCTACCATCAAACCCTAAAACATTACTCTATCATCTCAGGAAAGGTGAAATTGCTACTAAGATGGAAAAAGGCAAGAACGTCGAGGTAAAGACGACTGAGGAGAGTCTAAGGATGAAACTGCGTCGATTCAAACAAGAGATTCGAGAAATGGGAGAAAGAAGAATAAAAGTAGAGCTAGCCATTGCAGCTGCGCAAGCCAAAAGTGCAGCACTGGACGCAGAGATGGCAGCTAAGATGTCAAGATATGCTATCATGAACGAGGAGACGGTTGCTATGCGGAAGGAACATGATGTATTCAACAATAATATAACCATGAGGCTTCAGAAAATACGTAGAAAATGCTCTTTATTCAATCAAGAAGCCAATAGTGGTCCTGAAGACACTTACCCTAGAGCTACTAAAGAAGATACCTTTCCTGGGACGTCTGAAAGGAGGAGCCAAATGATCACTCTCCCAGCTTATGAGCGGATACATAGCGTGGGGGTAAGAGTCGTGCTGTGTGCTCTCATTTACGAGCACCTTAAGGCTTCACGCATGCTGAAACCTCTCGAAGGAACCACTTTTGGGTTTGGGCATGAAAGCTCTCAAAAGACGTGTGCCTGCCACCCGAACCAAAGAGGACACACTATAGAAGAATGTGTGAAGCTTAAGACAGCAATCCGCAACCTGATTAACGTTGGGAAGATCCCGTATATGTGGGGTGAGAAAACCGTCCTTACCTGTGACCAACCGGAGCCCAGTATGCCGGTCACTGAGCACACTTTGTTTTGTTGTCACTACTTCACGCCTTTCAAGAAAACGTTGTTGAAGATCTATAGTCAGTTGGTTCAAAAAGGGTCTTGGCCTCTATCAGAAAGGATGACGAAGCAATCGATCCCATTGGAATTGAAATCTGGAAACCCTGCCCTTATCATGACGCCATAGATAACAACATTGGAAGGTGCCTCAGGTTTCTCTATGATCTAGAGTCCCTCGTCAACATGGGAAAGATTCGAGTTGATTTTAACCCCCGTAATTAATGCAGCAGTCAGAAGAAAAGGCTTTGATGAAGGCACCATCTATCTTTTAGGAGCTCTATTATATGTGTTTTTTACCTTCCTTGTAATCTTCAAAAAATGAATGAATGAAAATGAGAATTTCCTCTCGTATTCGAACTACGTAGGGCCTGAATTCTCGTTGGGAGATACGTAGGCAGCCTTTCAAGGCCAGGTCCCTATCTTTTTCAAAAAAAAAATCCCCCCTTTCATTCTACAAGGAAACATTGAATTCACATCAATAGATGCCAAGAGATGCAGCAAGACGACCTTAGCTCAATGCAATTTAACCTTTCTGAGTCACTAGCCTCAAAATAAAATGAGCAAATTCCTGCTTGTTCAAAAAAAATAAATCAGTTCCAATTATTCATGGGTTAGCATGTTCTCAAACGAAGCAGCTGTTATGTGTTTACATGCTTTTTACGTGTTACTTTGCATTATTTGACCTGAATTAAAACTAATAAATTTGCCTTTGAGTTGTTTTTCTTTCACAGGTAGTTAGAACTGATCTGTGTCGATAGGCTGGCTGAACACCCTTATTTTACAAGATCAAAAGGCCCTACAGATTCCTTCCCCAGTCAAAGTTCTCGGAAAGGCAAGTCAACAATGAGCGATAACGTTGAGGATACCGGCTTAATAAATGTTGTTGTGGCTCAGCCCGTCATCGCCAATTAGAACGAGTTAATTATGCAGTTGATGCAACTGATCACCGAGATAAGGGTAGAAATACAGAGAAGGCAAGATTTGCCTAATCCAGGTTTTGCTTTCAATGCTCCAGCAGACGGAGGGCCTCCACTTCACTTTCCTCCTTTAAACGCGGAGCAAGCTCAAAACCCACTCTCCGATCCTTCTCATAACCCCTCAATCATCGACCTAACCACACAAAATCCCCATCATGTCTCCGCCTCTTATTAGACACCACCACCTCCTCAAAATACCAACCCCTAAGCGCCACTTCCTCCTCCAAATGACAACCTCCAAGCTTGTTTGCCCCCCAAAACCAAAACGTTAACCACCCGCACACTTCCCTCCATCACCAAAATCAGTATACCATCCCCCAGACTTTCCCTCAAAACTATCAAACCCCTCAAAATGCCCAGAGCCCCTCCATTGCACCGCCTCTACCTCAAAAAGCCAATTTCCAAATCCCGATCCCCATGAGCATGACGCCAATGGTTATGAGCTCGACCACTATGAGGAGCGAGCGAGAGAGTGGAGGTCAAAGGAAGAGGACACCAAGCTGGATATGAAGGACGAGATCTAAAAGGCCATGAAAGAGTTGCAGTAATCCTGAATTCGCCGGCTTGAGTTACGAGGATTTATGCATCCATCCAAATTTGGACCTCCCGGAAGGGTTCAAGGTGCCAAAATTTTACATTTTCAGAGGAATAGGGAACCCCTTAGCGCACCTGAGGGCCTACTGTGACCAGCTCATGGGAGTTGGAAGAGATGAAGCTTTATTGATGCGGCTTTTTAGCCAAAGTCTGAGTGGAGAGGCTCTGGAATGGTTTATATCTCATGAAACAAGACAATGGCCTAGCTGGAATGCTTTGGATAAGGACTTTATCGAACGATTCACATACAATGTAGAGATCGTTCCTGATCGTTATTCCTTAGAAAAAATAAAGCAGAAATTAAATGAAAGTTACAGAGAATTTGCATATAGATGGAGAAATGAGGCAGCTAGAGTTCAGCCTCCTATGTATGAGAAGGAAATTATCGAAGTATTTGTGCGGGTTCAAGAGCCCGAATATTATGATAGAATCATGTTGCTCGTTGGAGCAAAGTTTGCTGAGATAGTCAAAGTAGGTGAGACTATCGAAGACGGATTAAGAACCGGGAAGATTGCCCGTGTTGCTGCCTCACCCGGATCCTCGGGTTTGTTAAAGAAGAAAAGATAAGATGTGTCTTCTATCTCTTATGAGGGGAAGAATACCCCAAGGAAATCCTCATCATAGCAAGGTCGTTCTCAACCTTCACAGAGTTCGTACCCGACTTGTTATACACAGGCGGATTACCAAAATACCTCTCCCACCAGTTATCAAAATACCCCTCCTCCTAGATATCAAAATACTCCCCCTCCTAGCTACCAAACTCCCCCTCATATCTACCAAACTCCCCCTCCAGTTTACCAGACTCCATCTCATCACTACCAAAGCGCCGCCCCCAACTGTGCCAATGTTCAAGCAAATTACCAAACGCCTCCCCCAATGTATCAAACCCCAGCTCCACTTTACCAAAATACCCCCTCGAACTACCAAGCTCCATAGCCAAATTATCAAACCAATTCCTATCGCAGATATCAAGCCCCCTGTCCAAACGCTCCAAATTATCGCCAAATGCCTCCCCCTCAACAAGGCAATTACGATCCCCATCGTCCTAGATTTGAGAAGAAGCCTGCTAGAAATTTCACTTCGCTCATCGAAAGCCGTACAAAGCTATTCGAGCGATTAATCGCGGCAAGATATATTCATCCAGTGGGGCCCAAGCCGATTGACACTAGCTCAAAGTTTTACAGACTTGACCAGAGGTGAGCATATCACTCCAATGGTGTTGGACATGATACCGAGGACTGTATCAACCTGAAGGATAAGATCCAAGACTTGATTTACCAGAACGTGGTCTCTCTTCAGACGGTCGCTTCCAATGTCAATAGTAATCCTTTGCCAAATCATGGAGGCGTCACTATCAATATGATAAAGACAGATGATGATTGGTGCGTGACAAAGGCAATAATTCCAATTACTCCTGATGAACTGGAAAGGGTTGTAGCCTCATTAAGCATTAGAGAGAAGAAAGAGTTTGTGATTCTGACACCCGAGAAGATTGTTGCCTTGGTGCCAAAAGAAACTCTTGCCCAACAAAAATTTGTGATTGAAACGGCTGCCACTCTAGGCATGACCAGATCCGGTAGATGTTACACACCGGAAGAGTTGGCTCAAGGAGGGCAAAAGAAGGACCAAACAAAAAGGCCGATCAGTGAAGCCGAGGCCGAGGAGATCTAGAGTAAAATGTAGCCGAAAGATTATTCGATTGTGAAGCATTTTGAAAAGACGCCGGCTCAGATTTCTGTATGGGCCTTGTTGATGAGTTCGCAAATGCATAGGCAGGCTCTAATGAGAGCTTTGTATGATACTTATGTGCATGTGGGTACTAACAGTGACAATCTAGCAGTCATGATAAACCAAGTCATTCAAGGACATCGAATCAGTTTTTGTGACGAAGAGTTGCCCTTTGAAGGCAGGATGCACAACAAAGCTCTGCACGTTACCATCAAATGCCAGGATAAAATTATAAATCGTGTTTTGGTTGACGATGGGTCCGGTCTCAACATCTGTCCGCTTTCGACTCTCAAGCAGCTGAAATTTAACTTGGGAAAGGTTCAACAAAACCAGGTCAATGTGAAGGATTTCGATAGAGTGCAGAGAGACACGATAGGAGCAATAAACTTGGATATTCAGATGGGTCCTGCAGAATTCAATGTGGAGTTCCAGGTGTTGGATATCAACACCAGCTACAATCTGCTTCTGGGAAGACCGTTTATCCACATGGCTGGGGCTGTGTCTTCTACCCTTCACCAACTGATGAAATTTGTTTAGAAGGACCAAGAATTGGTCATTTATGGTGAAAGGATCCATTCTAACGGGTATGCACCGATCGTTTATGATGTCTCTCGAGGTTGTGATTTCTACACGGTGGAGCTGGTAAATGCCACCGGTGATGATTTGGCTCCACAGCCTCATATGCCTTCTGTGTACAAGATGATTGCTACTGTTATGCTTCGGAGCGGTTTCGAATCAGGTTTTGGATTAGGGAAGCACTTTCAAGGAATTATAGAGCCTATCCAAATTCCCGCCAAAGGAGCAAAGTTTGGTTTGGGGTATGTCCCCACAGACGATGAAACAGAGATGAAGAACAAGAGTGTTGATCAAGCATTAGCCAGGCCAATTCCTCATTTGTACCAGTCATTCCAGGTGCGAGGCTATGTCAATGATGATGGTCTCGGGGAAGGAATCTGGGCCTTTTTGAGGAGATTGATGCGGTCATCGAGGAAGAGGCTGGGACATCGGGCATCGGTGATGCAGAACCTGAGGAGCAATTGTAAAATTGGACCTTCACACCGCTCCTGATTCCCCGTGCAGCTTGTAATATTAATTTAAAACTTGCCAATGTCATGTCATGTCACGAACCAAGTGAACGAAATGAGGCAAGTGATGATGAGTGTGAGGAATATGAAGAAGAAAATGAGGTACCTGAACATATTGCTGAAGAATTCTGACAATTTGAGAATCAACACAAGCCAATTTTTGAAGAAACTGAGACTGTGAATTTCGGAGATGAGGAATGTGTCAAAGAAGTTAGAATCAATGTCCATCTGACCGAAGCTCAAAGAAAGGATTTGGTCCGTTTGCTTATAGAATACATTGATGTATTTTCTTGGTCTTACAAATATATGCCGGGGTTGAGTACGAATATGGTGTCCCACAAGTTACCGATTAATCCAGATTTCAGCCCGGTAAAACAAAAGACTCGGAAGTTCAAGCCTGAGTTGAGTTTGAGGATCAAAGAGGAGATTACCAAGCAGATCGAGTATCAAGTAGTGGAAGCGATGCAATATCTGATTTGGTTAGCCAACGTTGTCCCGGTTGCCAAGAAAGATGGAAAGATCAGAATTTGTGTTGACTATAGAGATCTCAACAAAGCAAGCCCGAAAGATAATTTTCCATTACCAAACATCCACATTCTCATTGATAACTGTGCTAAGCATGAGATGCAGTCATTTGTGGATTGTTATGCGGGTTACCACCAGATCCTGATGGATGAAGAAGATGCAGAAAAGACAGCCTTCATCATGCCTTGGGGTGTATATCATTATCGGGTGATGCCTTTTGGTCTCAAAAATGCCGGTGCTACTTATATGAGGGCTATGACAACCATATTTCATGATATGATTCATAAGGAGATCGAGGTGTATGTAGATGATGTCATAATCAAATTCCGCAAGAGTTCGGATCACTTGACTCACTTGAGGAAGTTCTTTGATCATCTGCGTTGATATAATTTGAAGTTAAATCCCGCCAAGTGTTCTTTTAGAGTGCCAGCTGGAAAGTTGTTGGGATTCATAGTTAGTAGGAGGGGAATAGAGCTTAACCCTTCCAAGATCAAGGCGATTCAAGAATTACCTCATCCAAAGACCAAGAAAGAGGTGATGAGTTTACTGGGAAGGTTAAACTACATTAGCCGGTTCATAGCTCAATCTACCGTGGTGTGTGAACCCATCTTACATTTTTTGAAAAAAGATCCCTTGACCAAGTGAACCGGAGAATGTCAATCTGCTTTTGATGTCATCAAGAGCTATTTGTCCAATCCACCGGTGCTGGTTCCTCCACGAGAAGGAAGTCCATTGTTGCTATATCTGTTCGTCTCGAATAATGCATTTGGATGAGTGCTTGGTCAACATGACGAAACTGGGAAGAAGAAGCGAGCCATTTATTACTTGAGTAAGAAATTCACTCCATATGAGGCCCGTTACACTCTTTTGGAGAGAACATGTTGTGCTTTGACTTGGATTGCTCAGAAGTTGAGATATTATTTGTCTTCTTATACCACATACCTTATTTCCAGGATAGACCCGTTGAAGTATATTTTCCAGAAGGCAATGCCGACCGGGAATTTGGCTAAATGACAAATTATTTTGAGTGAGTTTGACAGTATGTATGTGACCCAGAAGGCAATAAAAGCACAAGCCTTGGCTGAACATCTTGCGGAGAATCCAGCTGATGAGGAGTGTGAACCGCTTAAGACTTATTTTCCCGATGAAGAAGTTGCATTTGTAGGTGAAGATATTTCTGAAGCATACCCTGGTTGGAGAGTATTCTTTGATGGAGCGGCAAATCGCCAAGGGAAAGGTATTGGAGCAGTCTTAGTGTCAGAGACCAGTCAACACTATCCTATGGCGGCTAAACTTTGATTTGATTACACAAACAACATGACTGAGTATGAAGCTTGCATCCTCAGTATAAAGATGGTAATTGATATGAACGTTCATGACTTGTTGGTTATTGGAGATTCAGACTTGCTAATTTACCAAGTTCAAGGAGAATGGACCATGAAGAACCCTAAGATCACACCGTATGTGCGATATATACGGATGTTGTGCAAGAGATTTTGCAAGATTGAATTCAGGCACACTCCCATGACACAAAATGAGTTGGTCGATACTCTTGCCATCATCACATCAATGATTAAAATCCAGATACAGGTTATACTGATCCAGTGGATATAGAGGTAAAAGAACAACCTGTCCATTGTTCACATGTTGAAGCGGAACCAGACGGTTTGCCTTGGTATTTTGATATCAAGAAATACTTGGAGACCGGAACTTATCCGGAGAATGCAACGTTCAACCAGAAGAAGTCGATACGCCGCATGGCCCTCAACTTCTTTCTGACTGGGGAAATCCTTTATAGGAGGACGCCGGATTTAGGTCTTCTCAGATGTGTTGATACTAGTGAAGCTGCAAAGCTTCTGGAACAGATACATGCCGGAGTTTTTGGTACTCACATGAATGGGCTCACTTTGGCAAGAAAAATCCTCCAAGCCGGTTATTTTTGGATGACTATGGAGCACGATTGTTGCAAGTTTGTGCAGAAATGTCATAAATGTCAAGTGCACGAAGATTTGATTCAGGTGCCGCCTCACGAACTTAATGCTATGAGTTCACCTTGGCCTTTTGTAGCTTAGGGCATGGATGTCATTGGTCCAATAGAGCCAACCGCCTCTAACGAACATAGATTCATTTTGGTTGCCATTGACTACTTCACCCAGTGGGAGAAACAGCTTCATACAAGTCAGTGACCAAGAAAGTTGTAGCTGATTTTGTTCGCAACAATTTGATATGTAGGTTTGGAGTACCGGAATCCATCATTACTGATAATGGAGCGAATCTCAACAGTCATTTGATGAGAGAGATATGTGAACAATTCAAGATTACTCACCGAAATTCAACTGCTTATCGTCCCCAAATGAATGGAGCTGTTGAAGCAGTCAACAAGAACATAAAGAAGATTCTGAGGAAAATGATTGACAATCACAGAAGTTGGCATGAGGTGTTGCCATATGCTTTATTGGGTTACAGAACGGCCGTCAGAACGTCAGTTGGAGCTACTCCATACTTGTTAGTATATGGAACAGAAGCAGTTATACTTGCCGAAGTTGAGATACCTTCATTAAGAATCATCCAAGAAGCTAATTGAGTGATGTTGATTGGGTTCGCAAACGGATTGACCAACTAACATTGATTGATGAGAAGAGAATGGTTGTTGTTTGTCATGGTTAACTGTATCGACAGAGAATGATTCAGTGCTTTCACAAGAGAGTAAGAGCCATAATGTTTGAAATTGATCAATTGGTTCTCAAACGTATTTTCCCTCATCAGGATGAGTACAAAGGGAAATTTGCACCAAATTGGCAAGGACCCTACATGGTTCGCAAAGTATTATCTGGAGGTGCCTTGGTCCTGTTAGAGATGGATGGCACTGAATGGCCAAAACCGATCAACTCAGATGCTGTCAAGAAATACTATGTGTGAAGCTTTAGTTTGTATTTCTGTTATTTCCTTGTAATCGTTCTATTCGCTTGTAATTGCTTTGTATAGAATCTATCCCTATGTAATGAACTACGTCTGACCTAATTCTCAAGAATGAGATACGTAGGCGGCCTATGTTGGCCTCGGTTGGTTTCTTTGTAAATTTCATATATCTGTTAAACCTCGTGAGGGGGAACTACATTTGACCTGATTCCTGCCTCAACGAGATATGTAGGCGCCACAACGACTCGTCATATCTCCCGTAAGGTTTTTATTTTTCCCTTTATAATAGAAACCGGGACATAATTTTTGAGAGGAACACAAAAATTCTCAAGAAAAAGATCTCTCCAACAAGTCAGGACTAAAGCGACATTGAGAATTGTAACTGGGAATTTATTTTTTGAGAAGATCTCAAAAATTCTGTGATTTGCTCACCAATAGTGCGAGATACTCCAAGACAGTTAACTGGGACAGAAATCTTTGAGGATGACCTCAAAAATTTCAATAAGGTTCATCAGCAGTTTAGAACAAAATTGAATACTTCCCAGCAAGTAATCAGATTGACCTCGAGGCATCAACTTCAAAGATGTTTACTAAGCTTGACGTGACATGACACTTGGCAGTGATCTTTTCCAAATATTACTTTTTGAAAATCTATTTTCCTTAAAACTTTTCTTTCGTGTTTCAATTATTTGCATAAAAATGTCTTGTCTTATCTATCAAGAGGTGGAACATCGGAAAAATCAGCCGGAGATAGCCAGACAAAGAGCAGACAACTGAAGGGACCGACACAAATCAGTTCACTTTAAACTAACAATATTTTTTGTGGATGCAGGTCTATAAGTTTGCCTCAAGATCATCATATTCCTCCATTCAACGAATAAGGAGAAGTCAAAAGGCGAGGAGCTCTCCGAAATTGACAATTTTTCTGTGGATGCAGAAAAAGTTGTATGCTTCTCATACCAAAGAATTAGGGATATAAGTAGCATTATTTCATTCAAATTCTCAGTAAGGCGAGGTCCATAATGAACACGCGATTATGTTCGGAGATGGAGCAAATGGAAGCCCCGAAGAGAGAAATTATATTGTTTTCCAACAACTAAAAATACTCGGAGGAAGTAATCTGCATCATATTTTTAGATATGATAATACTCCTACCCGAGGAGTCATATATATCGTATTGTCAAATGAGATGATAGAGCTACTCCGAGGTTCATTTTTATTGTATTGTCAAATGAGACAATAATGCCACTATAAGATACCTAGAAGATCACCTACATTGTTCAGTGAAGCATTATCTTCGTTCGGTACCGGGAGGCATCATCACTATCTTCATGCATAGCAAGAGAAAAGGCATGCATCGCAAGAGAAAGGTCGTGCATTGCAAGAAAAACTTCATGAATAGCGGGAGGAGATTCATGCATTGCAAGAGAAAGATCATGCATCGCAAAGAAATGAGTCATGCATCGCGGGAAGAGATTCATGCATTCCAAGAGAAAGATCATGCATCGTAAAGAAAGGAGTCATGTATCGCGGGAAGAGATTCATGCATTGCGGAAAGAGATTCATGCATTACAAGAGAAGATTCATGCATCGCGGGAAGAGATTCATGCATTGCAACAGAAAGATCATGCATCACAAAGAAAGGAGTCATGCATCGCGGGAAGATAGTCATGCATTGCCAGAAAAGATTCATGCATCGCAAAAAAGAAAATCATGCATCGAGGGAAAAGTCACCATCAACTACGGTTTTCGAGGAAACATCATTTGTATCTTTCAAGGGAGAATTATCTTCATGCATCGCAAGAAAATCAACATCGGCTGCATCATTTTCATTGCAAGAACAACATCAAGAGAATCACCAACAACGATATCAATAAAACTATCAACATAATACATCAACCTATTTTATTACTTCGACATCAAAAGAAGAGTACATGCAAGATTATATTACAAATATGAAATACAAGTTTTATTTGCTTTACGTCAAGCTGGAGGAAGCTGACATCAAATGTCCAAGGAAAGAAATTAGTGACAACACGGATGAATTCTCAAAACAAACCACAGGTGCGGACGACATAAAAAAGGATGCAGCACAACGTGGAACGTTTTCTTAGCAGCGAACTGGGACATAGTCCGAAGAGGAGTATCAGACTCTTAGGATGCGAGCTGAGGAGTGACTTCCACCACAATCAAACCACACCTCTATCAGAAGGCATGTGGGTTTTTCTTTAGGTTTATCAGTTTCAATTTCGCATCCAGAAATTTTGGTTTTTACTAGGAGAAACTTTCCAATCCGAGTTACAATACACCAAGAGTTTTGAAAATTATGTCCGTGTAAGTTCTAACTTATGGGTGTGAAGCGCGCCACATTCATGTCTAAGAGGTTGCAAGCCTCCTTTCCATACTCGACTTATTTTGTCACTTCTCCAGAACCAAAGGTTATCTTGCATAATAGATTTCCTTTTCAACTGATCGAGTCGAACTGCAAGCAGCCAGATTCCTAATGTTTAAGGATATGTAAGCGGGCTCAATGTCGAAAACTCGGCTGCATTCTGACATTCACTTTAAATTTTATTCCCGAACATCCTGATTTCTTCATAATTTGGTGTCGGGATAGCTTTTGAATTCTTTCATAATAGTGCGTGAAATCAAGCGTATCAAACTACAAGTGGCCTGAATTCTCATATAGCCTGAGATATGTAGGAAATCCATTTTCGAGGTTCGACTACAATTCCTAAATTTCGTACCAAAGTTCATTTTCTGGGAGATGAGGAAGTGGTCGGTCAAAATTGGATTCGTCAATTTCATTTGCCTCGAATTTCTTTCATCAACCCAAGTCAAACGAGGGACATTTGTTGATACCCAATTTTGGTCCTCCACAATATAGATTAATCACCGAGCTTCTTAAATTCCAAACGTTTTGAAATAATTAGTTTTTATAAAGTTCAAAATATTTTTCAAGTTACTTTTAATTAATTTTATCATTTTTTATAATTTTTAAGTAATATATATGTTTTATATAATATTTTATATAATTAGTATATTTTATAAACATTTTGAAAATCATCTCAAAATGATTTTAGTTTTAAGTATTTTATTAAATTGGTTTAGTTTAAATTATGGTTATAATTTTGAATCATTAGTTTACAATTAAGTTAATTATTTTATTTCATTAAGATTAAGAAGCTCGTTAATTAATTAATATTAATTCGTCTTATTTTGGGTTTAGTCGAATTTGTTAATTTAACTCAATTTGGCTATTTCTTAAACTCCAAGATCTAACCCATCTTCGACCTTACCTTAAACCCTCGGAGACCAATTTCGGACCCTTTTTTTTTTACCTCTTTTCAGTAGGCCAAATAAATTCCCCTTCTATTTTCCACTAACCCAGGCCCATTCCAAACCTTATCAGCAACCCATTCCCACAAAAAAACCAACCCATACAATACAACAACAACAACGACCAAACGACCCAGCAGTACCCCCACCACCCCGACTTCGTCTTCGTCATTGCGAACGAACCCAGAAATTGAAGCCCAAAAACACTACAAACCAGCGATTCCAACAGTACCCCGACCCCACTGCCCATACTGGTTTTCTTCTTCTTCTTCAAACGATAAATCCAGAAATCATGGAATCAACAACGACTCCAAACAGCACCAAACCGACCCCACCCTTGCACATTTTCTTCTTCTTCCTTGCGTGTGAAATCCAGCAGTCCGTCAACGTCCGAAAATCCCACTAAATCGCGGAATTCCATCAACCTTATCGAAAAAAGAACTTGAATTTCGAATTCAAATTCTTCCAATCCATCTATTTCCCCCCTAAAAAATCAACCTTATTCTTCATCTATTGAAGATCGTTTTCTCTATGTGTTTAAGGGAGAGTAGAAATTGATAAAGGGAAAGAGATATAAGTTAAAAAGGTCACACAAAAAATACACATTAGATATATTTATTCTCCTCGTTTCCTTGTGGGTTGCTGGAAACTTGCCGAAATCCTTGGAGTTTTCCGAAGTCAGTGGTGATATAGTCCGCTCCAATTCACTCGTCTCGTCTCGATTTGCTTCCCAGGAAAAGTGTATTTGAGTCCAATGTGGACCCCTTTACGTGCATTTTTTTAGTCGAACCGACACCAAACATTTCTATTTTCTCGAGTCATCCTTCATACAAGGTTTGGAAGATGAAATAGGGCTCTTGGAAGCCAAAAACGCAGGTGAAATAAAGCAAATATACAACGATATACAGCTGATATACATCAAATAACGCCTCAAAAATATTTCGAATTGCACCAACGACCTTAGAATATCGTGACGAATAAAAGAACAAAATTTTACATCTTTTCGAAATTGTCCGAAAATGGCCAAATATTACGTATATGACCCTAAAATGGCCAAAAATTAAAGAAAAATACATTAAAAAAATACAAAAAATGCCTCAAAATTTTTTGACTTGCACCAACGACCTTAGAATATCGTGACGAATAAAAGAACAAAACTTTACTTCATTTCATAACTGTCCAAAATATGGCCAAATATTACGTAAATCTCTCCAAAAGGCCGAAAAATCAAGAAAAATAGATAAACAATACGAAAAACGACTCAATTTTTTTTTGACTTGCACCAATAACCTTAAAATATCGTGATGAATAAAAGATCAAAACTTTACTACTTTTCGTAACTGTCCAAAAACTGCCGTATATCATGTAAATGCCCGAAAATGGCTGAAAAATACAAAAACAATACAAAAAACACCTCAAATATTTTTTGACTTGAACCAATGACCTGAGATATCTTGACGAATAAAAGAATAAAACTTTACTTCTTTTCGTAGCAGTCCAAAAATGGTTGAATATCACGTAAATGCCCTTAAATGAACGAAAAATCAAGAAAAATACATTAACAATACAAAAAGTGTCCTAAAAAAAATTCGTCTTGCATCAATGACCTTAGAATATCATAACGACTAAATAAACAAAACTTTACTTCTTTTCATAACTATCCGAAAATGACCGAAAATTAGGTAAATGCCCCTAAATGGCCAAAAAATCAAGAAAAATACATAGACAATACAAAAAACACCTCAATTTTTTGTTTGACTTGCACCAATGATCTTAGAATATCGTGACAAATGAAAGAACAAAACTTTACTTCTTTTCGAAACTGTCCAAAAATTACCGAATATTACGTAAATGCCTCCAAAATGGTCGAAAAATCAAGAAAAATACATAAACAACACAAAAAATGCATCAAAAATTTCGACTTGCATCAATGACGTTAGAATATCGTGACGAATAAAAGATCAAAACGTTATTTCTTTTCGTAACTGACCGAAAATGATCGAATATTACGTAAATGCCCCTAAAAGGCCGAAATATCAAGAAATTTACATAAACAATACAGAAAATGCCGCAATAAAATTTCGACTTGCACCAATGACCTAAGAATATCATAACGAATAAAAGAACAAAACATTACTTCTTTTCGTAACCTTTCGTAAAGGGCAGAATATTACGTAAATGCCCCTAAATGGCCGAAAAATCAAGAAAATACATAAACAATACAAAAAACGTCTGAATAAAATTTTGAATTGCATCAATGACCTTAGAATATCGTGACGAATAAAAGAACAATACTTTATTCTTTTCATAACTGTCTGAAATTGGCCGAATATTAGGTAAATGCCTCTAAATAGAGGAAAAATCAAGAAAAATACAAATACAATACAAAAAACGCCTCAAACAAATTTCAACTTCCACCAATGACCTTAGAATATCGTGTCGAATATACGAATAAAACTTTACTTTTTTCTTGCGGAACTATCCGAAAATGGTCGTTTATTACGTATATCACCCAAAATGGCCGATAAATAAAAACAATACATAAACAACACAAAAAATAACTCAAAAAAAATTCAACTTGCACCAATGATCTTAAAATATCGTGACGAATAAAAGAGCAAAACTTTACTTCTTTTCGGAACTGTCTTAAAATTTCCAAATATTACGTAAATGCAGAAAAATGGTCGAAAATTCAAGAAAATTACATAGAAAATACAAAAATGCATAAAAAAATATTGACTTACACCAACGACCTTAGAATATCTTGACCAATAAAAGAACAAAACTTTTTCTTTTAATAACTGTTTGAAAATGGCCGAATATTACGTAAATGTCCCTAAATGACTGAAGAATCAAGAAAAATACATAAACAATACGAAAAACCTCTCAATTTTTTTTTGACTTGCACCAATGACCTTAAAATATCGTGACGAATAAAAGATCAAAACTTAACTTCTTTTCATAACTGTCCGAAAATGGCCTTATATTACGTAAATACCCCAAAATGGTTGACAAATAAAAAAATATATGAACAATCCAAAAAACGACTCAATAAAATTTCCTTAAATGCCGAAAATTACGTAAATGCCCTTAAACGCCGAAAAATCAGGAAAATATATAAACAATACAAAAAACGAATCAAAAGTTTTTTGACTTGCACCAATGACCTTAAAATATCGTGAAGAATAAAATAACAAAGCATTACTTCTTTTCATAACTGTCCGAAAATGGCCGAATATTACGTAAATAGCCAAAAAATCAAGAAAACTATATAAACAATACAAAAAATGCCTCAAAGAAATTTCGACTTGCACCAATGACCTTAGAATATCATGACGAATAAAAGAATAAAGCTTTACTTATTATCGTAACTGTCCAAAAATGGCTGAATATTACGTAAATCCCCCTAAATGGCCGAAAATCATGAAAACTATATAAACAATACAAAAAATGCCTCAATTTTTTTTGTCTTGCACCAATGACCATAGAATATCGTGAAGAATAAAAGAACAAACTTCAGTTCTTTTCATAACTGTTCGAAAGTGGCTGAATATTATGTAAATGCCCTTAAATGGCCGAAAAATAAATTAAACTATATAAACAATACAAAAAACTCCTCAAATTTTTTTTGAGCTGCACCAATGACCTTAGAATATGGTGAAGAATAAAAGAATGATACTTTAATCCTTTTCATAACTGTCCGAAAAAGGACGAATATTACGTAAATGTCCCTAAATGACTGAAAAATACATAAACACGACAAAAAACACCTCAAAATGTTTTTGACTTGCACCAATGACCTTAGAATATTGTGACGAATAAAAGAACAAGACTTTACTTCTTTTCGTAACAATCCAAAAATGGCCGAATATTACGTAAATGCCCCTAAATGGCGTAAAAATCAAGATATCTATATAATCAATACAAAAAAAGCCTAAAAAATAATTAAACTTGCACCAATGACCTTAGAATATCGTTATGAATAAAAGAACAAAACGTTACTTCTTTTCGTAACTGTTTGAAAATGGCAGAATATTACGTAAATGCCGTCTAAATAGTCGAAAAATCAAGAAAACTACATAAACTATACAGAAAACGCCTCAATAGAATTTCGACTTGCACCAATGACCATAGAATATCGTGACGTATAAGAGAATAACACTTTACTTCTTTTCGCAACTGTCCGAAAATGACCGAATATTATGTAAATGCCCTTAAATGACTCAAAATCAAACAATCTTCATAAACAATATAAAAAAATGCCTTAAAAAATTCAACTTACACAAATGACCTTAAAATATCGTGACGAATAAAAGAACAAAACTATACTTCTTTTCATAACTGTCCGAAAATAGACGAATTACGTAAATGTCCCTAAATGGTCGAAACATCAAGAAAACTACATAAACAATGCAAAAACCGCCTCAAAAAAAATTCAATTTGCACCATTGACCTTAGAATATCGTGATAAATAAAATAACAAAACTGTACTTCTTTTTATAACTATCCGAAAATGGCCGAATATTCCGTAAATGCCCCTAAATTGCCGAAAAATCAAGAAAACTACGTAAATAATACACAAAATGCCTCTAAAAATTTTCAACTTGCACCAATGACTTTAGAATATCGTGACGAATAAAAGAACAACACATTGCTTTTTTCGTAACTGTCTGAAAATGACCGAATATATTGTAAGTGCCCCTAAATGGCTGAAAAATCAAGAAAAATACATAAATAGTACAAAAAATGCCTCAAAAAAATTTTGACTTGCCTCAATTACCTTAGAATATCGTGAGGAATAAAAGAACAAAACCTAACTTCTTTTCGTAACACTCAGAAAATGGCCGAATATTACGTAAATGACTGAAAAATAAAAAAACTTCATAAACAATATGAAAAATGCCTCAAAAAAATTTCGGCTTGCAACAATGACCTCAGAATATCATGACGACTAAAAGCAAAAAACTTTACTTCTTTTCATAATTGTCCAAAAATGGCTGAATATTACGTAAATCCCCCCAAATGGTCGAAAAATCAAGAAAACTACATAAACAATACAAATATTTGACTTACACCAATAACCTTAGAATATCGTGACGAATAAAAGAATAATACTTTACTTCTTTTCATAACTGTCCCAAAATTGCCGAATATTCCGTAAATGCACCTAAATGGCTGAAAATCAAGAAGAAATCATGAACAATACAAATAACGCCTCAAAAAAATTTCGACTTGCACCAATTGTTGACACCCAATTTTGGACCTCCACAATATAGATTAATCATCGAGCTTCTTAAATTCCAAACGTTTTGAAATAATTAATTTTTATAAAGTTCAAAATATTTTTCAAGTTGCTTTTAATTAATTTTATCATTTTTTATAATTTTTAAGTAATATATATGTTTTATATAATCTTGTATATAATTAGTATATTTTATAAATATTTCGAAAATCATCTCAAAAAGATTTTAATTTTAGTAAGTATTTTATTAAATTGGTTTAGTTTAAATTATGGTTATAATTTTGAATCATTAGTTTACAATTAAGTTAATTATTTTATTTTGTTAAGATTAAGAAGCTCGTTAATTAATTAATATTAATTTGTCTTATTTTTTGTTTAGCCGAATTTGTTAATTTAACTCAATTTGGCTATTTCTTAAACTCCAAGATCTAACCCATCTTCGACCTCACCTTAAACCCTCGGAGACCAATTTTGGGCCTTTTTTTTTACCTCTTTTCAGCAGCCCAAATAAATTCCCCTTCTATTTTCCACTAACCAGGCCCATTCCCAACCTTATCAACAGCCCATTCCCACAAAAAGACCCACCCATACAATACAACAACAACAACGACCAAACGACCCAACAGTACCCCCACCGGCCCGACTTCGTCTTCCTCACTGCGAACGAACCTAGAAATCGAAGCCCAGAAACGCTGCAAACCAGCGATTCCAACAGTACCCCGATCCCACTGCCCATACTGGTCTTCTTCTTCTTCAAACGATAAATCCAGAAATCACAGAATTAGCAACGATTCCAAACAGCACCGAACTGACCCCACCCCTGCACGTTTTCTTCTTCTTCCTTGCGTGTGAAATCCAACAGTCCGTCAACGTCCAAAAATCCCACCAAATCGTGGAAATACAGCAACCTTATCGAAAAGAGAACTTGAATTTCGAATTCAAATTCTTCCAATCCATCTGTTTCCCCCCGAAAAAAATCAACCCTATTCTTCATCTATTTAAGATCGTTTTCTCTATGTGTTTAAGGGTGATTAGAAATTGATAAAGGGAAAGAGATATAAGTTAATAAGGTCACACAAAAAATACAAATTAGATATATTTATTCTCCTCGTTTCCTTGTGGGTTGTTGGAAACTTGCCGGAATCCTTGGAGATTTCCGAAGTCAGTGGTGATATAGTTCGCTCCAACTCAATCGTCTCGTCTCGATTTGCTTCCCAGGAAAAGTGTATTTGAGTCCAATGTGGACCCCTTTACGTGCATTTTTTGAGTCGGACCGACACCAAACATCTCTGTTTTCTCGAGTCAGCCTTTATACAAAGTTTGGAAGATGAAATAGGGCTCTTGGAAGCCATAAACGCAGGTGGAAAAAGGAAAATATACAACGATATATAGCTGATATACATCAGTATACATGCTGAATAAAGGGTGAAGAAATGGGCCAACAGGTTAATTTTTCAGGCAAAAATGAATTAAGGCCGAAAGGGCCCAAATTCAATCTCTCCCTTACTCCCATATTATTTAATTCTGATTATTTATTATTTGATGTTTATTAACTCTAATTTTAGAATTATTAAATAACTTATTTGAATTCCCCAAAAGATGAACTATATTCTTTATGTTAGTTTATTTTAATAAAAATTCATTTTTATCAACTCTTATGCTTTTATTGAATATTTAGTCAAAACTTTATATTTAATCTTCAATTAATTTAAAATAGTTTTCATGCCTTAATTAATCAAATTGGTTCAAGTTATTTTTAAAATGATATAAAAAAATAAATTTTAATTAATCTAGTTTTTGTTAAAATTCCTCACTTGCATTTTTATTCCAATGTCTCATTTTAGGTCTCTTTCTCTAGAAAATAAAATAAAAATGTGTCATTTATTTAATTGTTTTCTCAAAGGTAATCAAATATTGTAAATTATTATTTTTTATGTTAAATCACTTTCCCAAAGAATTAGTCAAAAAATTATTTTAGTAAAATCGTAGGATAACTGCATGTTAGCGGGCACTTCGAATGCTTAAACCCTTCTCGAAGTGTAAATTGAACCCTAAACCCTCTTTGGTATTTTCAAATGATTTTTTCTGTTTAAATCTTTGAAAATTATAAGTTTTCTTAGTTTCTTTAAAAAATTAAGTGACGACTCTTTTCTAAGTATTTTTCTCAAGTTGTTTTATACTTGGAACAATTCAAAAGTGATTTTCTAAAGATAGTAAAATGACGACATAATACCAATGACCTTAGAATATCGTGACAAATAAAAGAACGAAACTTTACTTCATTTCGTAACTTTCCAAAAATGGACAATATTACGAAAATGCCCCTAAATGGCTGAAAAATCAAGAAGTCTACATAAACAATACAAAAAACGCCTCCGAAAAAATCCAACTTGCACCAATGACCTTCGAATATCGTGACGAATAAAAGAACAAAACTTTACATCTTTTCGTAACTATTTGAGAATGGCAGAATATTACGTAAATACCCACTAAATGGCCGTAAAATCAAGAAAACTACATAAACAATACAAAAAATAGTTAACTTTTTTTTTTACTTGCACCAATGACCTTAGAATATCGTGACGAATAAAAGAACAATACTTTACTTCTTTTCGTAACTGTCTGAAAATGGTTGAATTACGTAAATGACCCTAAATGGCTGAAAGAAACATAAACAATACAAAAAATGCCAATTTTTTTTTTTGACTTGCAACAATGACTTTAGAATATCGTGACGAATAAAAGAACAAAACTTCACTTATTTTCGTAATTGTCTGAAAATGGCCGAAAATTAGGAAACTACCCTTAAATGGCAGAAAAATCAAGAAACTACATAAACAAAACAAAAAACGCCTCAATTTTTTTTTGACTTGCACCAGTGATCTTAGAATATCGTGACGAATAAAAGAACAATACTTTACTTCTTTTCGAACTGTCCGAAAATGGCCAAATATTATGTAAATACCCCTAAATGACCGAGACCTTAGAATATCATGACAAATAAAAGAACAAAACTTTACTTCTTTTCGTAACTGTCCAAAAATGGCAGGATATTATGTAAATGTTCATAAATGGCCGAGAAATCAAGAAAAATACATAAATAATACAAAAAATGCCTCAAAAAAATTTCAACTTCCACCGATGACTTTAGAATATCGAGACGAATAAAATAACAAAACTTTACTTCTTTTCATAACTTTCCCAAAATTGCCAAATATTACGTTATTACCCCTAAAAGGCTGAAAAATAAGAACAATACAAAAAAATTTGACTGCACCAATGACCTTAGAATATCGTGACGAATAAAAGAACAAAACATTACTTCATTTTGTAACTGTCTGAAAACGGCTGAATATTGCGTAAATGCCCTAAATAGACAAAATATCAAGAAAAAAACATAGACAATACAAAAAATGCCTCAAAAAATTTTGATTTGCACCAACGACCTTAGAATATCGTGTGTATAAAAGAACAAAATTTACTTCTTTAACGTAATAGTTCGAAAATGGCTGAATATTATGTAAATTCCCCTAAATGGCTAAAAAATTCAGAAAAATACACCAACAATACAAAAAGTGCCGCAATTTTTTTTCGTATTGCACCAATGACCTTAGAATATCGTGACGAATAAAAGAACAAAACTGTACTTCTTTTAACAACTGTCCGAAAATGGCCAAATATTATGTAAATGCCCTTAAATGGGCAAACAATTAATAAAAATACATAACCAATACAAAAAATGGCTTAAACTTTTTTGACTTACATCAATGACCTTAGAATATCATGACGAATAAATAAACAAAACTTTACTTCTTTTCAAACTGTCCAAAAATGATCGAATATTACGTAAATACCCCTATATGGCCGAAAAATCAAGAAAAATACATAAACAATAGCAAAACATCTCAAAAAATATTCGACTTGCACCAATGACCTAAGAATATCGTGTAGAATAAAAGATCAAAACTTTAATTCTTTTCGTAAATGTTCGAAAATGAACGAATATTACGTAAATCCCCCTAAATGGCAGAAAAATCAAGAAAATTACATAAACAATACAAAAAATGCCTCAAAAAATTTCGACTTACTCCAAGGACCTTAGAATATCGTGACGAATAAAAGAACAAAACTTTACTTCTTTTAGAACCGTCCAAAAATGGCCGAATATTACATAATTACCCCATAAATGGCCGAAAAATCAAGAAAAATACATTAAAAAAAATACAAAAAACGCCTCAAAAAAATTTCGACTTGCACCAATGACCTTAGAATATCGTGACGAATAAAAGAACAAAACTTTTCTCTTCATAATTGTCCGAAAGTGGACGAATATTACGTAAATTCCCCTAAATGGCTGATGCTTATCGTGACCAACGACACTAACCTACGGTTCGAGTGTCTACGATCGTCGATTGTATAGTAACTCAACTAATTGTTGGGGTCGTGTCCCAAGGGAGTGGTTTTGAGAATTAATAGAAAAATAGCAAAAATAACAAGAAAATCAAGTATAGGGAAATGTTCTTGGGGTGTGACCGCAATACAAGTTGAGATAAGTAGTTGGGTACATGCTTTTGAAGGGAAATTTGTAAGATAATAGTGACTAGGCTAAGCTTTAAATGGAAATAAGTTCCCTCTCGGGCAACTTACCCCGTTTCAAATGTGTTCCTCTCGGACACCCATTTGCCACTTGAACACCAGCCTACGCCTTACCACACTCACTCTCTCGAGCTGAGTGTAAGGATATGGGACTAGGGCTCACCCTCTCGGGTTGAACCACATGTCGACCCACTCCTTAGGCCATCAGTCTAGTGGTCTTGGTTTCGCGACCACCCTCTTGGGCAAGCTGAAAACACATAGGTGGCTTTGTATTTGCAACGCCTAAGATCATTTCAAGAGCACACCTTACTAAATCAATCTGACTAATGGGGAAAATTCTAGGTTTATTCATGCATGGTTCAAAGTAAGCTCATCACACAAGGCATCGATACTAAAGCCAAATAAGACTACACACTTTCGCTAGTGTGCAACGATCATCACAAGAGAAATCAATTTGATACATGGCTAATCACAACGAGATTCAAAGAGTTCACATATTGCCTATGTAACTTCCTTTGGTCTCATTGTAGACGCACATTCATGTTTGTTCGATTGAGAGCACTATTTAAGTCATCGGTATTGATCAAAACCAAGACTTAAATTTGTACGAGAACAGCCACTTTCAACACAAGCGATGGCAAAAAATTTCGAAAAACAAAATTTTTCGGAAGGGTCAAAAGTTGCATCAATTAAAATAAAAAAGAGGAGCCATAAGCTCAAATAATCACAAAAGAAGTTTTAAGAACAATTTAAAATCAGACAACCCAATTGTACACAAAAACACAAATATCAACACAAAAGGTGTGGGACTCACCCCACCACAAAAGGAATGCGTTTGTCCTCAAATGCAAACGAAAATATCCGAAAGCAAAATAAAGTAAGACAGAGAAGGAGGTAAAGAGGGGATCCTGTCTATGCAGTCGCTCCATGTGTCTGGGCATCAGTGCTCGGTGCATAAATCTGGACTCGGGCCTCTATACCCGGTTCTCCTAAGAAGGACCAGCAGTACTAGATACACTAGGAGCTGTTGTGGATGTATCTGTCGAAGAAGCCTGCCCAACAACATCTACCATGGCCTCCTTTGTCTCAGTAAGTCCCTCATATCCTTGTATTTATCTCTAGGTGGAGGTTCTTGTCTGCCCTTCTTTGGAGGATTTGATCCCCCTTCATTTATAGTAATACCCTGTACTCTTTTCCGGGGTGGCATGACAATATTGGTCTTTACCATATCTTCAGGATACTCAGACATCACCCTGCTAGACTCACCAACATGCAAGAACAACCCCACAAGATTTAACTGATTTTAAGGCACAAAAATATGGTATTTTAACAATATAAACACTACCAGCAAGATTTTCACAGGCATAAGCAAAAACAATTAAGATCAGAGAGGCCCAACACACATCACTAAGATAAGATCATCGCAAATGAGTACAAAATTGCTAAAAATAAATTTGGGGTTCGGAAAACCAACCTTAGATGCCGATTAAAATACTTTTGAAATGTTAGGCGGCAATGTAATCCATTTCGAACACAAATCAATGACTAAAATACTTTAAAATTGAAAAAATATAGAAACTAAGGTGCGGGTGTGAGTTTGTGATGATTGAAAGTGAGGAAAAGTGAAGAGTTTGAAAGGTTAAACATTTGGCCTTCTACGAAAACATCCAATTCCCGCCCATTCGCCGACATTAGTCGTGCTCACCGACCCTCTCGGTGACACGCCAAGTGGTCACTTACCTCGCCGAGTTTTACAGGATCTTCAGTTGATGTGGGGGTCCAAATAGCAGATTAGATCGGGATCGCCGACCTGGTCGGCGATTCGCCAATAATTTCCAGGGCTCGCCGACTTTAACAGACTCCAATTTGAAGTTGTCTTTAGTCCGACGGCGGTCTAAGTCGGGGTCACCGACTTCTTCGGCGATGCACCGACCGGACCTTTGGCTCACCGGTTTGCACTTTTCAACCACTTTCCACACTTTAACCTGTGCAATCAACACACCATTATTTACCAAATAAAAAATAAAGCAATAAAAGGTTCTTGGGTTACCTCCCAAGCAGCGCCTTAGTTAACATCGTGGCACGACGCAAGTCAACATTTAAACTCCAGTAGTGGGGTTTGCCTTATCTTCATAAGGCATCCCCTCCTCTGACTCTTGCTGCAATAGGGTCTTAAACCTTTGTCGCAACTCAGAAATGGCTTCACCCTCCAATTACTTGAAATTTAGGATGTTATCCCTAAAAATCATCAATCTCAAAGGAGGGTGATCCATTGTGCCACTGTTGCTACCAGATATGCTCCAATTCTCTGCTCAAAACAACAACACACAAACCAAAACTAAAAATTAAGTAAGTTCAACTATAACTAACAAGAACAAAAATTCTATTAAACTAAGAATTCTCACGTAACACCACTCCTCGGCAACGGCGCCATTTTGATGCTTATTGTGACCAACGACACTAACCTACGGTTCGAGTGTCTACGATCGTCGATAGTATAGTAACCCAACGAAAGGTTGGGGTCGTGTCCCAAGGGAGTGGTTTTGAGAATTAATAGAAAAACAAAATTTAGTTCTAACTAGTCGTAGCTAAAAATATTAACGAGTAAAACCATAGTAAATTAAAGGGGGTGATACAAAAGTGTCAAATAACGATTTGGGGGTTTTGTCACAATTTGTAAAAATAGCAAAAATAACAAGAAAATCAAGTATGGGGTAATGTTCTTGGGGTGTGACCGCAATACAAGTTGAGATAAGTAGCTGGGTACATGCTTTTGAAGGGAAATTTGTAAGATAATAGTGACTAGGCTAAGCTTTAAATGGAAAAAGTTTCCTCTCGAGCAACTTACCCCGTTTCAAATGCGCTCCTCTCGGACACCCATTTGCTGCTTGAAGACCAGCCTACGCCTTACCCCACTCACTCTCTCGAGCTGAGTGTTAGGATATGGGACTAGTTCTCACCCTTTCGGGCTGAACCTCATGTCGACCCACTCCTTAGGCCATCAGTCTAGTGGTCTTGGTTTCGCGACCTCCCTCTCGGGCAAGCCGAAAACACATGGGTGACTTTGAATTTGCAACTACAAACCATTTAGATTAAACCACAACCACTAGGTGAAATCACCATTAAACTACATCTAACCTATCATCAAGCAAGACCCAACAATAATATCAACACATATTTGTTAAATCACACCCCAAGAATGGGGGGTTTTAGCCACACATAAAGAAATAACAAAATACACCTAAAATGATAGTAACATCAAATGGGTATAAGATATTAAACCTTGATTTAAGCAAAGGAAGAAGAATGGAGAAGACTCACTTCCAACTTGGGGAAGATGAAATCCTTCTCTCTTTAAGTCTCCCACAAAACCCTTTCCAAACTTGAGAGAAAAATACCCAAAAAGTACTATTCTATTGTGGAAATTAAAATAAAAGTTCGACTCTTCAAAATTAATAACAAGTTTAGTTTTTATAGATTTCAGAAAATAGCGCTGGCGGATCTTTCGGCGAAGTTAGTCGATAACGCCGAATGACTCGGTTATTCGCCCTTTTTCTGTTTCATCGCCGTTTTATGCTTGCCTTCAGCACTTCACGTTCTGGACCATTGGGCGATATAGTACTGCTTCGCGGAAATATTCGATAAAGCGCCGACTGCTCTTTTTATTGCCTTTTTTATCCTTCTCCTTCAGGGCTTTGCGTACTGGAACTAAGGGCGGGATGAATCCCTTCGGCAAATTGCCAAGTGTGTTTGGCGATGCTCAGGCTTCAACATCTTCGTTCTTTTCAGCCTTCTTGTTCTTTTTTGCGCCTAAGTGTCCATACTTCCACTAAAACATCAAATACCTGAAACTTAAGAGTTTTCATCAGATATTGAGACAAAATAAGCATTTGAGGACACTATTTCTATCAAAATAAATCCCTAAATAAGTCCAATTTGTGGACTCATCAACGGCCGAAAAATCAAGAAATAAACAATAAAAAAAATGGCTCACTTTTTTTTTACTTGAACCAATGACCATAGAATATCGTGATGAATAAAAGAAGAAAACTTTACTTCTTTTCGTAACTGTCCGAAAATGGCTGAATATTATGTAAATGCCCCTAAATGGCCGAAACATAAAGAAAAATACCTAAACAATACCAAAAATGCCTAATTTTTTTTTACTTGCACCAATAACCTTAGAATATCGTGATGAATAAAAGAACAAAACTTTACTTCTTGTCGGAACTGACTGAAAAAGGCCAAAAATTACGTAAATGCCAAAAAATAGTCAAAAATTCATGAAAAATATATAAACAATACAAAAATACATAAAAAAAATATCGACTTGCACCAATGACTTTAGAATATCGTGACCAATAAAAGAACAAAACTTTACTTCTTTTAGTAACTATTTGAAAATGACCAAATATTACGTAAATGCCCCCGAATGGCCGAAGAATCAAGAAAAATACATAAACAATACGAAAAACGCCAATTTTTTTTTTTGACTTGCACCAACCTTAAAATATCATGAAGAATAACAGATCAAAACTTAACTTCTTTTCTTAACTGTCCGAAAATGACCGAATATTACGTAAGTGCCCCTAAATGGCTGGAAAATCAAGAAATCTACATAAACAATACAAAAAACGCCTCAAAAAATAATTAAACTTGCACCAATGATGTTAGAATATAGTGATGAATAAAAGAACAAAACTTTACTTCTTTTCTTAATTGTTCGAAAATAGCAGAATATTATGTAAATGCTCACTAAATGGCCAAAAAATCAAGAAAACTAAATAAACAATACAAAAAACGCCTCAATACAATTTCGACTTGCACCAATTACCTAAGAATATCGTGACATATAAAAGAACAAAAGTTTACTTCTTTTCGTAACTGTCAGAAAATGGCGGAATATTATGTAAATGCCCCTAAATGGCTCTAAATCAAGAAATCTACATAAGCAATAGATAAACGCCTTAAAAATTCAACTTACATCAATGATCTTAGAATATCGTGACGAATAAAAGAACAAAACTTTACTTCTTTTCGTAACTGTCCGAAAATGGCCGGATATTACGTAAATGTTTGATACGCTCAAATTACACCTCCCTAAAGAAGCATAAGCGATCGTTATCAAGTAAAGAACCCAACTTGTAGGTTGGGGTCGATCCCACGAGGAAAATGGTTTAGACTTTACTTTAACACACAATTATAGCCAATTAGTCAA
>JAJOOO010004497.1:0-25606 GCA_029582685.1 Solanum piurae | reverse complement strand
ATTCGGGTTAGACCCATTTCCCACTCAATTTGACCCCCTGAATAAGAATATGAAGTCGAATTTCCGAAATCATGCACGGATTTTGAGATATATGGAAAATACAATTATAGGTGTTTCCGAAGCACATTTTCGGGCATTTTTTTGGGGTCGTTTCACCACGTAGCGACTTGAATTGCCTAGGATTGAGTTTTACCATAACTCGATCCCCAATTCGATAGTCGACTGGCCGTCGCTTTCGATCAACAAACTTCTTCATTTTTCGGGCTGCCTTATCTAGATAAGATCGTGCAAGATCAACTTGTTCCTCCCAGGCCTTCGCCATGTGATAAGTACCCGGACTCTTCAAACCAGCATCAACGGGTAAAGATTGTGGCGTATTGGGCTGCTACCTAGTAGCCAACTCAAATGGACTCATTCCCGTCACCTCACTCCCCTGCAAATTGTAGGAGAACTGGGCAGTGTCTAACAACTTTACCCAGTCCTTTTGATTGGCACTAACATAGTGCCGCAAATAGCACTCCAAGAGTGCGTTGATCTACTCCGTTTGTCCATTCGTTTGGGGATGAAAGCTGGTCGAAAAGTGCAACTCCGATCCAAGCAAACTGAATAATTCTCTCCAAAATGCACCGGTGAATCGAGGATCTTGATCACTAATAATGTGCTTGGGTATACCCCAATGTTTTACGACATTTCGCAAAAATATACGGGCTGCCTCTTTGGCTTTGCAGATGGCCGTCGTGGCAATAAAGGTCGCATATTTTGAGAAGCGATCAACAACAATCATAATCGTCCCGAACCCCTTTGAATTCGGCAAGCAAGTGATAAAATTCATGGTGACACTGTCCTATGGTTTTTCAGCAATAGGCAGCGGCTCAAGCAGTCCACCCGGTGCCTTCGTTTCAACCTTGTCTTGTTGACAAACGAGACAAGTACACACATAGACCTCGATGTCATCTCGCATCCGAGGCCAATAATAAGAGGATTCCAGCAATGCTAACGTTTTTTGCTGCCCCGGTTGACCAACCCATGCCGTATCGTGACCCTCCTTGATCAAAGTACGCCGAAGATTAGCCCACTTCGGCACGTACACACGTCTGCCCGTGGTGTACAACAAGCCATTCTCCTCCCAAAACTTCTTCATCTTGCCTTGTTGGGCCAAAACGAGAAGTTGTTTTGCCACGGGATTATGCTGCATACCTTCCTTAATATCATCAATAACACTGCTGCAAGTTGAGCTAATAATTGCAGTAAGGGTAGCCTTACAACTAAGTGCGTCAGCTACAACATTAGCCTTCCCCGGCTTATTCTCGAACGTGAAATCAAATTTAGCCAAGACGTCCTGCCAACGGGCTTGCTTGGCAGTCAACTTCTTTTGGGACTGAAAATAAGTTGTCTCGACGTTGTCCGTCTTAACAACAAAGTGAGCACCCAATACATAATGACGCCAAGTCCGTAAACAATGGACTACAACTGTCATCTCCTTCTCATGAGCAGAATAACGTCGTTCTGCATCATTCAATTTTCTGCTTTCAAACGCTATTGGGTGGCCCTCTTGCATAAGGACGCCACCAATAGCAAAATCAGACGCGTCGGTATGAATTTCAAATGCCTTAGTAAAATCTGGCAGCGCCAAGACCGGCTCATCGGTAATGGCTGCCTTGAGCTTTTCGAAGGCACCTTGACATAAATCAGTCCACTCCCACTCACGACTCTTTTTCAGCAAGTCGGTGAGTGGAACAACAATAGAAGAATAGTCAAATATGAAGCGCCGATAGTAATTGGCGAGGCCAAAAAAGGATCGCAATTCTGGTACCTTTGTTGGAGCCTCCCAATCCCAAATCGCCTCTACTTTATCGCTATCCATCCTTATCTCACCGTGGCTAATAGTGTGTCCAAGAAAGTGTGTCTAAGGAACTGGACAGTGGGCTGTGCGAAGCTGCATTTCTCCCGCTTCACGCACATGTCATTATCACGCAAAACTTTGAACACTTTGCACAAGTGCTCAACGTGCTCCTCTATGATGTTGTTATAGATGACCACAAACTGATCCAAAAAGGGATGGAACAACTTGTTCATCAACGTACAAAACGTAGCTGTGGCGTTTGTCAAGCCGAAAGGCATGACCATCCACTCAAAAGCCCCATAACGAGTGACACAAGTCATCTTTGGCTTGTCGCCTTCAGCTATCCGGACTTGGTAATAACCCTTCCTCAAGTCCATCTTTGTGAACACCTTGGCCTGCCCCAAACGATCAAATAAATCAGCAATCAAAGGAATGGGGTATTTGTTCTTCACCGTGACCTTGTTGAGGGCCCGATAATTGATACACAATCACTTCGTCCCTTTCTTCTTCTTTTGGAACAATATAGGCGCACCAATTGGCTCCTTAGAAGGCCTAATATGTCCTGCGTCCAGCAACTCCTTGAGTTGCTTTCTGAGTTCCTCCAACTCCGGGGGCGCCATACGATAAGGCGTCATGGCAGGTGGCTTTGCCCCAGGAACTAACTCAATTTGGTGATCAACTTCCCTTCGTGGTGGCAACCGTTGGGGAAGTTCTTTCGGTATCACGTCACTATTATAAAAAAGGACTTGTTCGACACAAGGAGGCAAAACTACTACCTCGATCGAGTCTCCGACACCTCCAACAAGGGCAGCAAGAAAGGTTGGTTCCCCTCCCTTGAAGCCTTTGACAATCTGCATGGCAGACAAGTACATCCCGTTTTGTGGTACCCGAATAAATGGTACCACGCAAGAACCTCCGGCATCGCTGATGTGAAGTTGGTTGAGGCGCGGCGAAATAAACACGTTAACCTCATACCAAAAGTTCAGCCCCAAAATAATGTCAAACACATCCATGAGCACAATGGTGAAATCTGTCAACCCCTTCCACCCTCCTAAATCGATGGGGACTTTAGGAGCGAAGCCATGGACAATAGTGGAGAGAGAATTGACGGTTTTCAACATCGTATCACTAGCAACACAATTCAAACAAAGGTCTTTGGCCCTTTCCTTCATTACAAAGTTGTGAGTTGCATCGGTGTCTACCATAATTCTAACGTCTTTGCCATTCAACTTGGCATTGACGAATAATGAATAGCGCGGCCTTACACTAGCCGACTGGGCAGTCAACGCAACAAGGGTCATGTGATTAAACAAAGCCATATGATTAAACATACCAACATCAACGTTCTTACCCTTCTCTGCTCCGCTAGCCTGTCCACTTGCTCTCCGAATGGACCTCTGATTTGCAACGTAGCCTTCCCTTGTTGCTTTTGAGCAGCAACCATCGCATTCAACTTACTCAAAGACGGATAGTAACGGGAAACATGAGTAGTCTCACCACAAATATAACAGTTCTCACGATGTGGAACACCTTTCTTACGATCCTCATAGTTTTTTGCGGAAATTAGAAGGCTGATTTCGATTGTTATCTCGCGTATCGCTGCCTTGGTTGGGAACTGGCTTGTTCTTGTTCTTATTGTTATCCACCTTGGGAGGAACATTTTTGCTCCGATTGTCCCTCCCTTTCACTGCATCTGCCCGAAAATCAGTGAGCGATTCAGCCACTACGATCGCTTCATCAACATCACGAACTTGTCGCCTTTGAAGTTTTGTTTGGCCCAATTTTGGAAACCATCCAAGAAGTAAAACAGCAAGTCCTCGCTGGTCAAGCTCGGAATTTGGAGAGTGAGCTTCGTGAACTCTTTCACATAGTCACGAATAAAGGATGTTTGCTTCAATTCCCTTAACCTCCGACGAGCTTCATGCACAACATTTTGAGGATATAATTGTCGCTTTAGTTCCCCTTTGAACTGCTCCCAATCATCGATTGTACAAACCCCTTTCTCCATATCCGCCTTTTTCCTACGCCATCACAGCATAGCGGTGTCGCTCAAATACATAGCTGCTGTCCGGAACTTGGCAGCTTCACTGGTCATGCAAATATGCTCGAAATAAGCATCCATTTGCCACAAGAAATTCTCAACGTCTTGGACATTTCTTTTACCACGAAACTCCTTTAGCTTAGGAGCTTCGATGCGTGTCTCACGTACTGTAACGAGACCAGCAACTCCCGCCCCGACAATCTCATCAACCTGCTGTTTCAAGGTCTCAAACTCTCGATGAAGAGAGGAGAGAGCTTCGGTGAGCTTGAGTTCGAGGTTGGTCAGCCCTTCCTTGTTAACCTCATCAAGGCCACTTTTCACCTCATCAAGGCCCTCAAGAGCTACCGATTCAAGAGAACTAAAATTGTTTTCAAAAACTACAAGTCGCCTATTCAAGGTCGACAAACCAGCCTCAACTCCGGTGATCTTTCCATCGAGTTGGCTGGTTTCAGAAACTTCCCCTTTTTCCTCAAGACTTCTGCCACAAACATGAGGGTTAGAAGAAGATTCCCTCACCCTACTCTTATCACGTTTCTTGGCAATGTCTCTCCGAACTTCCTGCTCCCTCTCCTGACCACCTTCTTCGTTGCGTTGAGATTTCGATGTCATGCTCAAACCGTTGCTCTGATACCACTTGTCATGGGCCTATTTTCTGAGGTCTCGTGGGAGAGCGAAGGAGGGCTTGCACAGCTCCTCGTAAGCTCAATCCTAACACCAATAGGCACACAAAACGTGCAGCAGCAATCCATATAAACAATCCACACAAAACAGCCAAGAAGAAAGCAAATAAAGAAAGCAAGCTTTGGGAGGCAAGTGCCAATTTTCTTGATATTTTCTCTAAGTGTTCTACATACAAGTGAACCCTTTACAATATATTCTAAAAGCTGTAAAAACAAAGCTAAAAACGTTGGGGGACAAGTTCCCAAAGAAAAAGGCTACAAGTAAGTAAAGTCAAATGTTAGGTGGGACAAGGGGGAGTGTTCCTTAACTCAAGTCAGTCTTGTCCCCTCCCTTGGGGCCCGTCTTGGCTGAAAATTCAAGGTGATCCCATGCCCTTCAAGTGTCCCCAAGTCACTTTTGAAGGTCGGGAAATAATTGATACGCTGTCCGCGACCCGCTGAAGTGCAATGCGAATCTGCCTCACCCGTGAAATTGCTGAAATTTAATGTAGCTCCTTGCTGGGCGGTACACTATGCTGACTCAAACTTGCAAGCAGTATGCTCAAGAAGAAAGTGACTGACCTCTAGCTCTTTTCACTATCAATTCCAAGATCTAGTCAATGCTCACCACACTCTCAACTTAGACTTTGATGTAAGTTGATTTTCGACCTCACCTAAGTTCTTTAAGACAATTTGTAAAGTATAAGAATTTTAATATTATAGGAGTAATTTTGATGGTTGAAAAAGTGAACCTTATTTACTACTTGTTGTCTTAGGTATACTCTATCAGACGTAAATACAAATAGTCTATACAATATGAGCAATTGCAAAAATGAAGAAAACAAACTAATTGCAAAAATAAAGGAGTGAATAAGAAAACAAATAAATAGCTAAAATAATGAAGCAAATGAGGTAATAAATAAAGGAGTAACAAAATAAAGAAATAGAGAGCAAAAATAAACTTCAAAGAAGAGTTAATTTTCCCTTATAGGATGAAACTTCTTTTAAGAAAGTAAATGAAAACCTAAAGATCATTGAGAGTCACACCTATTGCATATTCATGAAATTCATCATCTTGAGAGCACATTGGAGCAAAACTACACGACTTCATCACTACAATATTGAAACCTGATTCACGAGTTGTGTTTGAGTTAGTACTATTAAATATTGAAGTTTGATTAGGTAAAGACTAGAGTTATTGGTCTTTATTGAATTCACTAGTTGGAGTAAATTGGTGAGTTATTTTGTGTAATGTTTGGATAGTTAAAGATGAGGGTTGTTAGTCTTTGTTGAGTTTGTTTGTAATAGGATTATTATAGAGTAGTAATAATTTTTAGCATTATTATAGTTGTGATCATTGTGAGGTTTGTAAAAAGAAGAGAGATTATCTTTTTGGAGAGTTAGAACAGTTTGAGTGAACCGTAAGTTTAAGTGCTTCAGTGACTCCCTTAAATTGTTGAATCATAATAATATGAACTGTTACTCTTGAGAAGTTTGTGGAAATTGGAGATTGAAATCCTACGCAGTATCAACTCAAGCCGCTAACTCTTGTTTAACAAATTCACTTAGAAATAAGTTGAATTTACCTGACATAATAGATTGTTCTTGTTTAATTAATTACTTGTATAATTTTATAGATATATATGCTACCACTTGCATTTTAACATTTTGAAAAAAGGTGAAGGCTAGACAAGTTAGTTATAATTATTAGGTAATCTATTATCTTCAAAGTTCAAAGTAACAAGGCATAAGTCCCACAATATTTTCTTAGTGTATTCAAAAATGAAAATAGAATATTATACAAAGTAAATTAATTATGTTATAAAAACTTCAAAATAAAAAGATGCATTACCTTGACTAAGAATCTGTTTGACATTACTGTTGGGAGGTCAAAGTATTTTTTTTCCCGAAAAATCAAGCGTTTGAAAAATTCCTAAAACTACTTTTAAACAGTTTTTCTGCTGTTGAGAAGAAGCTAAGAAATTATGCTTCTTAAAAAAACAGAAATAAAAGCAGATTTTTTTTAAGACTAAAATATTCCTTCCTTATATACTTATTTACCAATATGTCCTTTATTAATTAATTAACTAATATATCTCATAAGTGATTAAATTTCATTTAAGAATTTATTTTTTTATTTTATATGATAAATTTTATTTTATGTTTATATATTATTATTTTACGTATTATTTTATAGAATTAGAAATAAAGGTAACAATAAAAATTTTGCATGATAAAAAAAAAGTAACAATAAAGATTTCTAACCCTTCCAAAAAAGCAACAAATAGCAAAAAATTATTTTCTTAAGTTACTTATTATTTTGTTTTAATTTGTTTTTTTAATTTTTTTTTTAGAGGATTATAAAAAGAAGAAGAAGATAATAGTCAAAGATTGATTAAAAAAATAGGTAACAAATAACAAAAAGATTCTTCTTTTCAATATTTTTCAACAATATTTTTACAATTTTTTTTAAATAAAAAAATAACAATTAAAGATTTCAGCTCCCTAAAATGGTAACAAATAAAAAAAAATTCTTTTCTTAGTTACACATATTAATTTTCTTCTGATTTGATTTATTTTAAAATAGTTTCTCTCTATAAAATAATCTTAATATTTAAAACACATTGATACTTGTCTTTTCTTAATTTGACTCTCAAAAACACTTTTTTTTTATATATAAAATAGTCAAACAAAATTTGCTTATCAAAAACACGTTTCAAATGAATTTGCCAAACACAAATTACTTTTTTTTCAAAAGTTTTTTTTCTTAAAAACTATTTTTAAAAATGCTTCTAAAAATAAACAATTTTTAGCAGCAATACCAAACAAGCTCTAAATAGGCATTACAATTCATGTACATATATAGTAACTAAAATTTAAAAAGGTGATATTTGTTTTCAAACGAAAAAAAATGACATTTGAAAATTAGAGTTGTGTTCGGCCATGAATGCAAATTTGAGTTGTTTTTGATTGTTTGTAAATAATTTGAAGTGAAAATACTTTTTTGTTATTTTTTTCAAATTCTTGAAAATTCAGAAATTCTTGGATCTTACGATCAACGTATTTTTTTAATTCTCAACTCCAAAAAAGAATTTTAAAAAAATTCATGGCCTTTGTTACTTTAACAACCCTAAATTAATTGAGCTTATTCAACTACTTTTTTTTTTCTTTCAATTTTACACCTTCAGCGGTGAAAAACTTTTATTTTATCTAAGATTTATACATTGAACAAACAGAGGGGAACGATAGCCTAAACCTCTGCTAATCTGTATTAATATACAACCTCGAACAAACAGGTCATGCACAACAAAAACTAAAGAAAGACAGATTATAGCTAGTGACTCAAAATATATTCTTTCTTTGCCTGTACGTGTCTTATGGAGGACACCAAATCTTATCAGGCCAGCTACCTCTTTAGGATTATATAAACAATATTTAGCTATTTGGTCCGCCACTTGATTCGTCTATCTAAAGCAATGTCGAACTATCGCATTGACATAATCAGGGAATCACATTCAACTACTTGCTTACTTTTAACATTTCATTTTCTTCACTAGACTTGTTTAGATTGGACCTCTTTTCATCTGTTTCAAACCTCAGCCTTTTTTTGTTGCCATGAGAGCATTTATGCTTTGACTTTTGAGCCAGCTACACCTCTCCACTCATCAAGTCTATATAAATGCCGCTTCTTCTTTTTTTGGGTGGTTCATACATCTACATTGGAGACCGACTAATCCGAATTCGCATCGGGAAGTCCTATTATGGGGTAATGCGCTCCCTAATAAAAACGACTCCGTACCCAAGAGGGACTCGGACCCGAGACCTCTTGAGATTAAAGATGAAGGAGTATTTACCACTCCACCACAACCCTAGTTGGTTATATAAATGCCGCTTGAAAGCAAGTAAATATACCTTTCCTTCTGTCTCAGTCAAAAAGATGTATACTTTTTCTGAGATTATGGAATCCATTTAACTTTTTTCATGTACTAACTACAGACCACAGACGAAAAGTAGAATATTGAGTTTGTATGCTAAAGTCATTGAGTTTTGCCCAACTCAGCTCCACTCTAGGTACTGACTAGTTTATTTAGTTTCTTAAATAGCCACTTGCTTATATTCAACTAGATGGATTTTCACTTTTCATTAAGGGCTGTTGAAAATAGAATCTTAATTGATAGCTCAATCATAAAGTTGATTTATTGACTTATTGATGTGGGGTTATCAAATTAACAGTTGGTGATTGAATTACATTTTATAGTTTATAACGATTCATATTTATATTTTTGTTTTTGGGTTTTATAGTATCTATCGTAAACCCTTAAGTGATATGTTTATGAAATATGTATCGAATTTGATTTGTATCAATTAAGATGCCTGCGATTATTGTTGTATATGAAAGGCCTATAAATTATGTATAACTAATTGATTTTTTGAATCCGATTGTGTATGGTTTTTGAAATTTGTTCGAGCAAAAATTAGAGAAAACAGAGATAGGACAATATTAATTTGGATGTGAAAAAGAAAATTTTTGGTTATAAATTAGGGAAGAATATTAAGCCAAAAAGATAGGAAAGAAGATATCGACCATAAATTAGGAAAAAAAAAAGTCAAGCCGTAATTAAGTCGCACCCCAATCAGCATTACTATAGATTTCAACTCTCCCATGGCCCTGATTAGTATATATCATACCTTGGCTACCCTTGTGTAGATTTTGTAAGAAATTCATTACTATCAATTGTAAATGGAAATATCTCTTGCTATGTTTTGTAATTATGGTTCTTATTTGGTATATATAGAAAAATCTTCCTATATAAAAAAAAGAAAAAAAAAAAGAGAAAATGATTCAAAACATATTTTAACTATAGCTGAAATTGTTACTACACACTTCAATTTTGTGGGAGTCCTATGATCCCAGACAAATTTTTAGTATATTATTAAAGTTATTATCAGCTTAGGTGAACGAGGGAGTCCTAGGACCCCTGACTAATTTTTAGTATATTATTAAAGTTATTATCAGCTTGGGTGAACGAGCAAGTAACCACATCGTAGACATTAATTTTTTTTTGAAATCTACAAGACGTGTTTAATTTCAATTAGACTCAACAAGACATATTCAATTAGGGTTCTTAGAGGCTACTAATCAATCCTAAACCCTACCTTATGCATGTATACAACATATTATATTCCCTTAAAGAAGCATCTCAGAAATTTCATAAATTTATGGGATATTCATAAAGATATCAAGATATGACCTCCTACTTTTGAGAAATACGCCATTAACGGTCCTCGAATGATGAAAAACTCTATCATGGAGAAACCTTAAGAGAGAAGAATCAAGGGAACAACTAGATTTGTACCCATATTGATTTATCAATAAAATAGTCTTATTTCTTCAGATTTTACTTGTGGTTGATTGATTTATCATATGTTTAAAATTTATTGCAAATAAATCGGCGCACCAGTGTGACCAAATCTGCCTTCATCTCTTCTCTCACAAATCAAATCTGCAAATCTGAAGTCGCAAAGGTGGAAGCTCAATTAGGCACTTCAAGTCTCGTCTTTAAGTTTCATCAAGTCTACACTCTGATAAGCCATGAAGTATAGGGCATTTGTAGACATCAAAATTTAATTGGACTCGATAAGACGTATTCAATTTTAATTGGACTCTATAAGACATGTTCAATTTCAATTAGGGTTCTTGGAGGCTACTAATCAACCCTAAATCCTAGCTTATGTCTATATAAAGGGTATTATATTCCCTTAGAGAGGCATATCGGAAATTTCATAAATACATGGGATTTCCATGAAGAGAAGATATAGCCTCCTATAATTGCGAAAAATATGTCATTAACGGTCCTCGAATCACGAAAAAATCTAAAGAGAGAGAAGAATTAAGGGAGATAAAAAATTATACCCACACTATTTATCAATAATATTCTTATTTCTTCAAATTTTATTTATTTAAAATTTGTTGCAAACACACGTACAATGAATATGTTAGGAGAAAATTAAAGCAAAATAGACCCTTTTTTATTTTCTACATGGTGTTCCACATCATTTTGTTTTTCATTAAATACCCTAGTTTTAAATATCAATTTAATTTAATTTTTGATAAGAAATATATACACATGTCGATTTGAATTGAATATTTTTTAACAAGTATAACTTAATTATTAATTATCATTATAACTTAAATGTTAATAGTTTTATTTTATTTTACTTTTTCTTTTTTTTCGTTGAGAATCTAGCCATGACGTAGTTGTACCGACGCCGACTATCAATAAGTCGCATGAACTACTAGTGGTACAATCATCCTCACAATCAGGGGCAGACCCACATATAACTATTTGGGTGCTCGAGCATCTATTAACTTCGACGTAAAATTACTTACATCTATAGTAATTTCTTCTAAATCTGAATATATACAATGTTCAACACCCGAACAAATCTCTTGATGGGTGCATTGGTCTAATAGTGCCTATAAAGGCTATCTCTTGATGGGTGCATTGGTCTAATAATGCCTATAAAGGCTTTGTTTTTAGAGAAGGTCAAGTTCTATTCTCGCTTTCAATAATTATTTATATATTTTCTAATTTCGAACATTCTCTCCCAATATAAACTCTCACATGTTTTACTTTTTTTATACTTTAACTTTTAGTCATAATTTCATTTACGTTTTATGAATTTCTTGTGACATGATAAAATTAAAAAGTCATATTCAATTACCTTCTTTTTTTTCTTGAGAAATTTTGGCTATTTGGTTAAGAAATCCTTTAAGCTAATTTTTTTTTTGTAATGACAGTATTATTAATCTTATTTTTTCTCATTAATGTTTTAAACATCGCATTTAAATAACTATGTATCTATACTATGTGATTAATAATAATTTTATATTAAAGGAAGTGAGCACCCAGAAGCCGAAAATTATAAATCTGCCACTGCTCCCTATACCATATACATTTCTCAGTCACAATAACTATACCATTACCATCGAATTGCAAACCCCACTACCATCAAATTTTTATGGTGAAAATGGAAATCTTCATCATTACATCGCTATTCATCAGAAAACTCCTCCATTACCACCAAGATGACAAAGAAGATAACAAAATTTCGGATATGTAAGAAAAATAATAAACGTTCATTGTCGAAAAAAAGATTTGTTACTCGCTAAAAGTAAGATTCATTTATTATTTTGAAGAACTATTAAAATTTTGAGATAAATCTGAATAAAATCTACAAGATTGAATTATGATAAGATAAAAAAAATATATTGTAAAGGAACTAAACAAAAGAAGAAAGCTCCATCAGAATTGGTGTGAATAGAACAGGGGAAGAAGGGGGAAATCTTGAAAAGAAGACATACATACAGTAATTTCCAAAATAGAAAAAAAACTTGAACAGAATAAAAAGAAAAAGAAAAAGAAAAAGAAGAAAGTAAAAAGATGAAAGATAGAGATAAAAATAATAATTTTAAAACATGAAATATACATGTAGCGATGCGTGCATATCGCCCCTTCACAGTACATAGGTAGGTATGCCATATTCAAGGGTATATATTCTTTTTAAATTAGTTTAGGGGTGATAGGATCTTCACAAAGTTGAAGCGTGTAACAATAGCAATTTCGATCATAGTTAAAATGTGTTCTGAACTATTTTTTCATATATGTATAAGAGTTTCTTAAAAACATTCCCTCTATCTTAAATATTTGTGTATTTCACTTTCTTTTTCATCTGTTTAAAAGTTATTTTTTTCATGTCTACTAAGATTTTTTCTTACATGCAACCTTATATGACACACTCTTGTATAGGAATGGCACGACATGTTAATATCGTAAGATTAAAAAAATATCTTTTGTATGTTATAAACCCTTTTAGGGCCTTCTTGAAAAGCCATTTGATAAAGAAATTAGGGCAATCATATCAAATCACAAGAAGCACACGTTGGTAAATAGGAAGCAACAAAATGAAAAGTAAATAATGAAAAATAAATAAAGTTTAAAAAGTTTAACTAAAAAAATAATATAATAGAAATAAAAAACAAATTAATAAGAAAATAAATTAAAATTTCAAACAAAAAGGAAAACAAAAGTAACCTTGTAATTAATTACATCATGTAATTATCAACAAATCTTGCTTCTCTCCGAAAAATTGGAGACTGTAATTATTCCCGCCCAATACACTTATTTCTCTACTAATCAAGTACTCCCTTTGTCCATCTTTGCTTAACCATAATACTAAAAATAGATTTTCAACAATACTTGTCTTGTTTGAAAATTGAAGAGATAATTTACTATTTTGTGTGTATTTTACTCTTGATATTAAGGGCTCGTTTGGATAGATAGACTTATAAAAGTAACTTATAAGTCAAAAACTAAAAGTCATAAGTAGACTATATCCTACTTTTGACTTATTTTTTTTTTTAAAATTTTGCCTGAAAATGTGTGTTTGAACTTTTTAACCTTTCCAAACACCTCCAAAACTTAAAAATAATAATAAAGTGTTTAAAAGTTAAAAACACTTAAAAATAAGCTAATTCAAACAAGCACTAAATACTTTTTAATATCTAATACATTTCTCAAAGTATTAAATTTAATGTATTCAAAGGTAATATATATAGTAATATTACCCCTAATATATCCTCCCTCTATTCCAATTTATGTGACTTACTTTTTGTTTGTCAGTACCAAAAAGAATGACACATTTTTATATTAAGTAACAATTTAATTTTAAAATATCTATTTTACCCTTAATGAAATGATTTATAGTCCTACAATATTTTATCATTCATTTTAGACCACAAGTTTTAAAAGTCTCCATTTCTTTCTTAAACTTTGTGTAAAGTCAAACTATCTCACATAAAATGAGACAATGGGAGTATTGTTTTTTAAGGTGTGTGCAAAATTAATAGTGCATAATTATTATTGGACAAAGAAAGTAATTAATTTACCAAACAAACAAATCAAACTATGTATTAGTTATACTTAATTAGATTCAAACCTAATTCTATGTGACTTTCCAAATAGGCTTTTAGTGTAAGACCACCAGGTCCAAAAATTTTGTACGTTCTTAAATTTCGTAGTGAATGAAACTAAGACATGAAATAAAACAAATAGATTCACATGTAAGGCCTTTTGCTAAGATTAGACTTTAAACCACATATTTTATTGAGCCGCACGGCTAACCTATAAATAGAAGAGCTTTCTTTTCCTATCATTATCCTATTGGTCCCATAATGTGGGTCATTTTTCATTGTGGTAATAAAGTGACAATTGTTATTTTCTGTATTCAAATTAGCATAAAATCCAACATGTGACATATTTTGAATTTTGAAATTCAAATCAGTCTATTTTTTATCGTAAATTTTTTCTATATTTTTTAAATATTTTGAATTATCAATTATTGAGACTTATAGTACTTTTTATGTAGTTTACAAATATATAAATTTCATTTTAAAAAATTTGAAGATTTCATGAGGAAATTCTCGGTCAAACTTAAACTGTTTGACTCTCAAAAAGCAAAATGTGTCACATAAATTGGAACAGAGGGAGTATATATATTGATGTCCATACCTTATAAATGACACAGCATTTGGGGGAAAAAAAAAGAAGGAAACTTGAATCCTCCATAGAAAATGGAACCACAAGTAACCTCAAGAATGAATAAAGTTCTTCTAATCATTAACTGTATAATTCTAGCAATAGGATACTGTGGTGCCCCTTTGATCATGCGTCTTTACTTCATCAAAGGAGGCAAAAGAATCTGGCTATCATGCTGGCTACAAACTGTTGCTTGGCCAATCAATTTCATCCCTTTAGCCATTTCCTACTTGTATCGTCGCAAAAATAATAATACCAGCAAACTCATTCTCATGACTCCCCAGATTTTCATGGCCACTATTGGGATTGGAATCCTACAAGGACTTTCCAACTATTCCTATTCTTATGGCGTAGCCAGATTACCTGTCTCCACTAACGGACTTCTTACTTCTACGCAACTTGCTTTCATTGCTTTTTTTGCCTTCATTATTGTGAGGCTGAAGCTCACTTCTTACTCCATCAACTCCGTATTTTTGTTGACGATTGGTGCAGTGGTTTTGGCCCTACACTCGGGTGGTGATCGACCGGAGGGAGAGACCAATAAAGAGTATATATTAGGGTTTGTCATGTCCCTAGCAGCTGCTGGATTGACTGGCCTTACTTTTCCTTTGGTGGAGTTTATATATAAAAAGGCACAACAAGCTATCAATTACACATTTATATTGGAGTTTCAAACAGTGTATTGCTTTGTTGCTACTGTGTTTTCAACAGTTGGGATGATCATAAACAACGATTTTCGGGTTATTCATTTGCTTACGTACTCTCTATATTATAGTTATACAATCATGTTACTTCTAAAATAATTAATTATATTATGTAAATTTAATTACTTTCACAATTATTACTCGATAACATGATACAATTATTAACCAATTATCTAGTTTAAACTATATTGATAGCCTAAAATAACACTTAACTTATATACACCAATAGAGGTAAAAATAAATTTATGATGTCAGAGCACCACAAAGATAACTTATAACTTATGTTGCTCGAACTCTTTAAAAATGTCAACGAGTGCTTGTTGGATTCTCCAAAATAATTGTTACTACTAGTTTATAATGGTGTAAAACATATTTTGCAGGCAATTTCAAGTGAGGCAAAATCATTTGAACTTGGAGAAGGCAAATATTATGTTGTGATAATATGTATTGCAATAATTTTGCAATTCTACTTCTTAGGCAGTATTGGAGTCATCTATTCTTCTTCTTCTTTGGTATGTGGCATTTTGATATCAGTTCTACTTCCTGAAGTTTTAGCTGTTATCCTTTACGGCGAAAAATTCAACGCAGAAAAAGGAATTTCTCTTGGCCTTTGTCTATGGGATTTGCTTCATACTTTTATGGTGATTATAAAGACAACAAGAAGAGAGAGAATAGTAATCAATCTCCGAACACTGAGACGATTGACAAAACTAAGTGTACCCTGTGATTTAAAAGGCTTCTTATAATTATTACATACCAAGATTAATATATACAAACTTGTTGTAAATATATTATTATATTAACGTGCATGTCTATAACTTCAAGGTGTAATTTCATCATTATGTGTAGTAATACCCGCACCTCCATTACGTCCTCATTGATCTCCCACACATCATTATCTTCCCTATATTCTGAAAAGGATAATGTCCTGTACTCATGTTTAAGGCCACCTTATAACTACCCTCTTGTAATAGTATAAATAGGGATATGATAAGTGATCAATGAATAATATATATGAACACTTCAAAGAATAAGAATTTTTTCCTCTCTTGTCTCTCTATGTATTCTTATCTTATTTACTTATGTTTACAACAAAACTGTTGTATTGCTATCTATAGAAATTTGTTCAAATTAAGTAATTGTGATCGAGCAATTGAAAGAAGAACTATATATACTAGATACAAGTTGCATTTTGTGTATGCTCACTTTCCTATCATTAATGCCTCAAGTACTAGTGGAGGTAACAAAGTCCACAGAGATCCGTAACTTCCTTGGCGGGCAGAGGGTTTAGGAAATAAAGTGGACATGCATGCTTGATGGAGTAATAGCTGTTTATCTGAAAAGGTTAAGGATTAGTAGCTTGTATTGGATCGATGGAAACGACATTCTCTGCAATCCTTATTAACTGAAAGTTTCTTGATAGTATCTATGTCAGTGACAAGGGTAAAATTGTCGAAGAAAATAATTACTTTAAAAGTAGGCATATATTGATGACGATTCATATGCAAGCGCCGACTCAACAACAACTTAAGAAAGGGGTCTTAATATTTTATTTTTTTCATCATATATACTTTTATTTAAAATATATTTTTCTAGTTATTTTAAATGCAAAGTCATTAAATACTGTTTTATAATCAATTTATTTTAATAATTATTTTTCAAATGATAATATAGCTAATTCATTCAATCTTTCTTGAGACATTGTTGATCTTAAAGAAGATTTAATCAATTTTAATTTCGAAAAAAATCGGCTGAGGCAACGGTTACAAGAACTGTTAACATTATCCTATAAGCAATATGTGGATTTGGAAAATAATCAAGTTGTTTTATTTGATTGAGTATTTTCATTAGATCATTATCTTCTACTTGTATTATTTCTTTTAACACTTTTAATTCAAAAAATAAATCTAAACCATCAATATCAGAATAACTATTATGGGTTAAGGAAAGTTCAAGGTTAAGACAATATTTTAAAAAAAAATTCATCATCTAGTAATCTCAATATTTTACCACTAAATAAGAAATCAAAAATATTCTTATATGCTGAACAATTGGTTCAAATCTATTTTGGAGTGAAAAAATACTTTGATCTACTCAACATATATAAAGTAATCAACTCTAAAGATTCTTCAGGGGACTTAGTGATTTTCTTATCCATATTTTCATTAAATTGTTTCTTACGAAAATCAGATTTATATTCATCACATATGCAATTTCCTTAGTAGAAATCATAGTACTCATAGTATACATAAATTTTTTTTAAAAACATATATAAGTAATTGTTTTTTTTAAATGTGGGCCCCAAAAAATATGAGGCCCCAAGCGATGACTTTAGTGGCCTAGGAGTTAAGACGACCCTGTTCATATGTCAAATATTTGTTTTACAATCTCTTTTAAGTTTATTTGGAGACTATATATTACAAACTTGTTTGAATTTAATATAACGTAAATTGTTTCTCCTTAATGAAGTTCTTAGTTTTTTTTTCTTGGTAAATATTAAATAAGGTCTGATTTAATCAATCAAATTTTAGTCATACGATTTGTTAGTTTTGGGACTAAATCTTTTTTTATTATTATTATTATAAAAAATTTCAGTGAAACGGCAAAAGCAACAAGGAGCAAATTGTAATTCGAGCAGATTCATCTGTTACGTAAGTAATAGTTGGGGACTTGGGATCACGGTGTAGTCGGTGGTTAATGGTTGAAGTATTTTTTTTCAACATGGTATGAGCAGACAGACAGAAGTTCTGAGATCGAATTTCACCGTCACTCAAATCAAAAAAATAAAATTCCACGTGTTTGGCCTATGAAAAAAAATCAGGTCCACACATGAGGGTGCGTGTTGAGAATCTAATTAAATAATAAAAATGTGTTTTCTGTAACAACTTAAGCTTTTAGATGAGATGATCACACAGGGAGTGTTGCATTTCATTTCATAAAACATTCAGATTTCAATATAATACAAAGGATAGAGACTATCCTGCAAAAGCTTGAGCTATTAGCAAAAAACTTATTGCCCGATTTCCTACTGTTAGTCAATTAGCCTAGCTAACATAAAAGTTTGTTTTGATAAGTAAGAGTCCAGTTCGATGTTGAAGTCAGTGTAACCATTCTAAATGCACCATTTGCAACCATACCATGCTGCCTTTGCCTCTGTTACATTGTGACTGGGACACTCTATTGGGACTGAAAAAGCATCTCTGAGAACCCATCAAGTCCAGCCCTTCAATTACTTATGTTGAAGCTTCCATCAGTGTTGAGCTTGAGTAATCCTTGTTGTTGCTCTGATTTTTGCCGACATACCACCAATAATCTAGGAATAAACTGCAATCTAGGAAAATTTGCATCCAGGGAAAGACTTGATGGTGACTGCTTGAATTGTCCAAACTTGTACTCTATTTACTAAATTTCTTTTGATTTCCATACTTGCAAGGACAAGTCTCTTTCCAAATAGCCTAACAAATAATAATAATAATAATAATAGGGGTAATATGTAATATCCATTTATGCAAATCATTCTTTATTTGTTCTTTCCTTTCACCAGGAATCTAGAACAAGCCAAATAGGGATTTGAGAATGCGCGCGTAATACCAAGAGGAGGACCAAAAAGATTCCAAATATAACTACCTACTTTTACATCATTGAAAACAATATGGTTCAAAGTTTGGTCCTGCTCAACTTGACAACAATTACATTTGGAATCCATATGTTTTCCAAATTTCATTAGTAATAGAGAAAATAGAGAAATATGAAGTTCAAGGGTAATAGGACACCCGTAAAGTTAGAGTGTGTAGTTGGGATTTCGGGTATAGATTGGGGGAGTTTTAGACCATTTTTTCAAGTAATTAAGGAGTAATTACAAAAAATGCACAGTAGCATATAGCAATCTTTTATTATTTTTTAAGAAAATAGTTTTTAAAAAATTGTGTTCAACAAAAATTAATAAAATAATTAAAATGAGCATCTTTCTGTTAAAAAAAAACAATTTAAAACAAAAATTGTATTTGACAAAATTTAATGAAAAAATAATTTAAATTAGGTGAGTGACTTTCTAAGTAAAATATCAATAGTTGAGTGACTTTTTAAATGAAATGACAATAGTTGAGTGACTTTTGAGTTATAAAACAAAGTTGAGTGACTTTCTAAGTATACTATTCAAAGTTAAGTGACTTTCAAAGTGAACTATTCAAAGTTGAGTGACCATCTGAGATATTATCTCAATAAATAATGGAAAAAAGGTTTAATATACCTCTCAATTTTGTTATTTAGAGCTGATATACCCCTCATTATAAAAGTGGTTCATATATACCCCTACGGTTACACAAATGACTCACATATACCTCTTTCCTCTAATAGAAGTGAAAAAAATAGTAGTTTTTAAATTAATTTTTCAATTTTTTAATTAAAAAAAAGAAGATAATCCATGTAGTGATATATTTGATCCTTCTCATACATTTTGTTTTTCTTTTGACTATTTTTATTCATCGACTAATTTGAAGTTATTATTTTGATGGTCATATTTATTTTTCACTTATATTCTTGTAAAATTTACTAAAGATGTCCCAAATATTATTTTTACAGATATATAAAAATTAAATTACAATATAGCCATTAAAAAGTTAATTTTACTTTTTTTTAAATTTTTTTTAATTGTTTTCCACTCACAGTTTTTTTTAATTGTTCTTATTTTTACATTATAGAATGAAAGAAAAAATAAAACAAAAATAATAAAATCAAATAAAAATAATCAAAGAATTCTTTTTATGGGTGGAAAAAGATTAAATTAATGATTTTTCTTAAAAATTAAACTTTAAAATTATTTATTCACTTTTGTAACGGTAGGGGTATATGTGAGCCACTTTTGTAACGGTAAGGGTATATATAAACCTTTTTGTAGCGGTAGGGGTATATGTGAGCCACTTTTGTAACGATGGTATATTAACTCTAAATGACAAATTGTCAGGAGGTATATCAATCCCTTTTCCTATTAATAATTTTTGGTTTTAGCGATACTTTTTATTTATTACTATTTATAGTAATATATAGCTATACTATGATAAATTTGCACTTTGTATTAAGTGTGTGTTTAGTGTAAAGAATTTTTTTTAATTTTCTCATGTTTGGTTGGCTTAAATGTTTGGAAAATGTTTTCCAAATCAACTTCATTTCCTCATATTTGAAAATGAATTTCCTTCAAAAAGTAAGGAAAACATTTTTCAAAACTCTTCTTCAACCTCAGTTTACAATATTCTTTGCACCACCCCGTACCCCGACCTCCCCACCTTTCTTTTTTTTAAAAAAAAAATCATTTTTACACACATACCCACCCCTACCCCGAAAACAAACCCAGCCCCTCCCCCAATCAAAAAATTTAAAAGTTTGTTCTTGAAAAATATTTAAAATTTAATTATTATTTTTTACCCCACCCTTAGCCCAATCCCTACTAGCCCTCCACCCCTAACCCAACCCTCTACCAGCCTCACCCCTCCCTCCCCCCCAAATAAAAAAGAAAATTAAAAGTTTGTTTTTGAAAAATATTTTAAATTTTTAAAAATTCTGTTTTTTCCCATCCCTACCAGTCCCCCTTCCTTACAATTTTCTTTATAAAAAAATCAAATCTTAGTTTGAAAATCAGGTCTCGAATTGGGTGTGGTCAAGTCTCGATTTGGAAGTCGGGGTTGAATCTCAATTTGAAAGTCAAATTTTGGATCGAAATAGAGTTGAGTGGGGTCCTGATTCAAATGTTAGGTCCCACATCAATTATTAGTTGTCGGGGGTCGGTCCTGATTTGGATGTTGGGTCTCTATTCGAGTGCAGAGATCGAATTCCATATTGATCGATCGTGTCCAAGAGGGTGTGGGGGTAAGGCCATGAGTCAGCTATCCGGTCTCAGGTCTCAGTTCAAAAGTCAAGTCTCTGATCGAAAGTTGGGGTCATGTCTGATGTCAAATCTCAATGTCGGATTTTAGATTGATCATCGGAGTGTCCTAGTTCGGATCGGTGTTGAGGTCGTCGGTGAATTCAAAAGTCAGGGTCCTAGTTCGAGAATCAGAGTCGTATTCTAGATTGATTATCGGGGTTGATTACCACGTCAGAAATTATTTTTAAAAAAAGTATTTTCTACTCTCAAGCAAAAATAAAGGATATTTTCTAGAAAATATTTTTGGATAAGATACAAGTACCCCCTAAACTATGACCAAAATCCAGAGCCACACCTTAACTAAACTAAGGTCCTATTATCCCTTCCCCACGAACTCATTTATTTTGTAATTTTGTACACTTTTGGCTTACGTGGCATACATCGTGAATCAACATAGTTGAGGCGCGTGAGAGATGTAATTTGGATGCCACATAGGTCAAAAGGGTGTAGAAAATTACAAAAAATTTGGGTTCAAAAGGGTAATCGGACCTTAGTTTAGTTAAAGTGTGTCTCTCGAATTTTGGCCATAGTCTAAGGGAGTACTTGTGCCTTATCCCAAATATTTTTAATTCACCAACCAAACACAAAAATATTTTCTACTCACCAACCAAACATGAGAAAATAAGTCAAACATCCACCTATTTTCCAAGAAAACATTTTCCATGGAAATCATTTTCCTTCATGTCACGACCCGAGCCTACATCCTGAACGTGACCGACAATCGAGAAATATTGTTGATCCCAAAGCGAACCCTCATCCTAGCTGACTACAAGTGGAAAGCTAACTCAAGCATACACAAGCATCAAACTGACAAAAATGCTAAATCAACAGTGTATTAAATGTCAAAACTCTCTGAATATACTAAGTATCAAACATAAGTTGTAAAGAAAACCCCTGAAATTAAAAAACTCTCTAAAATTGTCTATCTATGAAGCCTTTACTTTATAACGATGAGTGTCGGGACAAGAGCCACGACTTCTCAAAAATTAATACTAATAACTCATAAAACTGGAGTCTTTCAGAAGCAAGGAGACCTCACTCAAAAGCTGACGAGTGGATAAAGTGATCTCAACTGACTTTTGTTGAGGATCCTTAGTGCATGTATCAACATCATTAGAAGATGCAAGTCGAATGATATCAGTACATTGAATGTACAATTATGTAATATAACCAAAGAGAGATACTCCCTCCATTTAAAATAGAATGACCTAATTTCCTTTTCAGTCTGTTTAAAAAAAGAATGACCCATTTCCTTTTTTACAACACTTTAACTTCAACTTTCCACGTGGCATGTTTAAGACCACAAGATTAAAGGGCATTTTGGTACATTTGACATAACTTTAATTTATTACCACAAGATTAAATTATTTTTTTCTTTTCTTAAACTCCGTTCCAAGTCAAATTAGGTAAAAAAATTTGAAAAGGAGGGAGTAACTGAATGAAAGAACTAAATAGATATAGCATAAACTCAACTGAATGTAAAGAATTAAAGGAATAAAATGATTTAAACTTTACAAAATACTTATTCATCTTTGAAACTCAACATAATAAGTGATATAATAAAAATACTCCCAATAAATAAATATACTCATGTTTAAATGTATAAAACATACTCTTTCTCTGTTTTGAGGTAATTAATCAAAATACCACTTTAAAAGAGGTAATGCTCTGAAGTATCTTTTAACTCAATAAAAAATCAAAGTTTCTCTTTCTCAATGTAACAAAATAATACATTTGGGACTACTTAGTTCCCTTATACTCTTTCCCAAATCATTTTTCAAACTCTTTCTCAAGGCTTCTTTTTGCTTTCTCATAACTCAGTTTAAAACAATTCCGTTTGTTTAAAAAATTCTAAATAAGAACTCAATAAATACTCAGGAATAGGGTTCATGCTGAAAAATAGACATGAACAATTAACTCAATAAATCTCAATGCACAATATACAACAATTCAATAATTAGGAATATAAATTCAATAATCATATCCAAAGTAGAATCTTATATCAAAACTTAATCGATAATGAAGCTTTTAACTCAACTTTGAGAGGATTCTAGTAACCTTAATTCATATCCAAAATCATTTCCCACTAAAAAATTGACCTTAACACCTAAGAACAATTCAAGAATCACCCAATAATATTTTATACACAAATAAAGAATGATTTAGGTCTTAGCTTAGAAATTATAGGGGTATTACACTTCATACCAAACACACCCTAAAATGTGAATTATGCATGCAATATAGAATTTTTTTTATTATTACTACAGAAGTTAAATATTTTCTTAATATATTTTCTTAATATAACATACCCTTCTATATATAGATATATGCGCGCGTACTTGGCATTCCTTTATTGTCTGTTCTAACTTCTATAATGGTTAAAAGTACACCTTGTATTTATAGGAAAGTGACCCAAATTTGATCCTTCGTCATGATTTTATTGGCCTTCCGTTACACCATTTGTATAGGGCATGAGGTCATGCTTAATTTGAAAAATGTAATTTTTGTTTGCAAATGAAAAAATAATATTCGAAAATTAAAGTTGGTGCTTGATTATAAATACTAATTAGAGTTATTTTTAATTATTTGTGAGTAATTTGGAGTAAAAATATTATTTTATTTTATTTTTTAAATTCTTAAAAATTTTGAAATTCAACTTCAGATTGAATCCCTAAATTTTATAATCAAACGTATGTTTTAAAATTTAACAAAAAATTAAAATTTTAAAAATTTCATGTTCAAACACCTACTTTTCGTTATTTTATCACAATCCTATTGAGCTAATTCAACTACTTGCTTACTTTTAGGATTTTTCTTCACTAGACTTGTTTTGATTGGACCTTTTTTCATCTATTTCAAACCTCAGCTTTTTTTTGTTGCCACGAGCCTTTATTTACTTTCTTAAATAGCCCCATGCTTATAATCAACTAGACTAGATGATTTTCACTTTTCAAAATCGATGGTACTGATAATTCAATTACAAAATTGACTTATTAATTTATTGAAATTGAAATATCAAATTAATCGGTTATTAAATGAATTAAAATTTTATAATTAATTATTTATCAAAACAAAGACAGATAACTTAATCTTTATTATTGAATATATATAAACTCATTAAAAATTATCATATTTATATTTTTATCTTTGGATTTGTAGAGTATTGATTGTAAACCTAAAGCTGAAACTTCATTCAGTATTCATAATTTCACTTCTTAACTAAGAAAAACTCATCATCATTTCCCAGCACACTACAAAATTTATGAAGTTATATAAATGTTTCATACCAGAAAACTGTGAGTGAAATTTTAAATTTTAAGAAAAAAATATATATTTCATATCAATTTTACAATTTTCATAAATAAGAAAATTGTGAGCGATTTTTTAAAATTATACGTATAAAATTCTATATAAATTAGTATAAAAATGTTGAAAAGCAATTATATATATATAATTAATAAGTTTTATTTCTCCAGCCTTAGTGACACATTATATTCTTTTATAGGAATGACACGAGATGTTTAATATCCTAAATTAAAAGAATATTTTTGATATGATATTGTAGATATTGAAATTTTGTGGGACTCTGCACTCACTTCGAGTTGAAATTCTACGAGGTATGTTCAATTTCAATTAGGATTCCTGGAGGCTACTCAACCCTAAACCCTAATTCATGCCTATATAAAATTCCCATGAAAAGGCATCTTGAAAATTTCATAAATTCATGAAATATTCATAAAGAAATCAAATTCAAATCATCCTAGTTCCAGAAATACGACAGTACTAATCAAGGAAATAAACAAATTTGTACCCATAATATTTATCAATAAAATTATATTTCTTCATATTTTATGTTTTATTTGTGATTGCAATTTATTCTATCACCATAGAAATTTGTTGCAAATAGTTATACACACTTTTAGAGTCTTGTTGGAAAGTCACTTGATAATGAAATTGAAGCAATTTATGAAATCACAAGAAGTAAATGTTGCTAAATATTAAGAAGAAACAAAAAGAATGATAAATAATGTAAAATAAAAAATAAATATTAAGAAGCTGAAATAAAAAAAGAAATTAATATACTAAAAATAAATGAAAAATAATAAAGAAAAGAAATTAAAATTTAAAAATAAAAAAGAAAATACTAATTAAAAGTAATCTTTTAATTACATGTAATTACCAACAATTCTCACCACCCTCCTAAGAATTTGATGTAATTTTTCTGCCAATAATTGTTTTTCCTAACATTAGATTACACTCAATTATTTATCAATCAAACAATTGCTTGGTCAAATTTAATTTCCAGGTAGCTTTTCAAACACTCCCTTAGTGTAATTAAGACCAGAAAATTCAAAAGTTGTGTACATTCTCAAATTTCCTTTAAATCAAACAAAGGTATAGGGTGTGTTTGGTACGAAGGAAAATGTTTTTCATGGAAATTATTTTTCTAGAAAATATTTTCAGGATAATAAGTGGATTTCTAACTTATTTTCTCATATTTGATTGGTGAGTAGAAAATATTTTTTAATGTTTGGTTGATGAATGAAAAATATCTTTTATTTTTGGCTTGAGACTAGAAAATACTCTTTAGGAAAATAATTTCTGACCTAAAAATCAATCTTGATAATTGATCTAGGACCCGACCCTGACACCCGAACTAGGACAAAACCCCGACGACCGTTTCAAAATCCGACCCTGACTTTCGACCTTGAAATATTTTTCAACAAACATTTAAAAAATAAAAATAAATTAACGTGGTGACGGGGTGGGGGCTGAGTGGTGGTGTAAAAAATGAAATTTTAAAAATTTGAAACATTTTTTAAAAATAATTTTTATTTTT